>CM061532.1:166935881-167189989 GCA_030545055.2 Neoaliturus tenellus | reverse complement strand
TTCCCTACTGATGTTCTCTTTAAAGAAACCTCTGTTCTTAGCATTCACCAATTATATATTAAAAGTCTGTTGACAAACATTTAAAAAAATTATCACAGCATACTTCAAGTAATCACCCATTCCCATAACACCAGATATTCTTCTAGGGTTCGAATTACTACTTTACAGCTAAAAAATCCTATACTATAATACGAGGAATGTCTGAAGGGATGTGTGTTCCACGATCTCGAAATCTAGCTGTTAGATTTTGCTTAAACTTTGCATTAAAGAATGTTTCGGCCCAAAAATAAGTTTAGAAACAGTCTCAATCCCAGGAAAAATCAAATTTGATCTAAATTTAAGTTTAAAAATTGTAATTTTTAACATTGGTCTTATGGGTTGCTATTTTGGTAACGAAATAACAACTAAATGTAAACAAAAATAAAGAAACATTAATGTTAAGCAGACCTTTTGAAACAGCTGTTAACTGTGAAGATATATAGTTGGTTGTTGGTGAAAATATTAAAATTGAATCAAAACCAACGAGCAAGGCTCGGTTAACCTGGTACTAGATATTAAACAACAAATTCTCATTACATTTCTCACATACTCCTTTGTAATTATTTCAAGGAGCTTAATTTTAGCGAATTTCCCTATAGGGAATACGCTATTACGGTAGTAGCCATGGTAAGACCTAAGCCCGGGACCACTTTACTTTTTCATTTTGAGGTCCCCAGAAGCCAAAAACACCATTTGTTCATTTTCATATATATGTATATATATATATATATATATATATATATATATATATATATATATTATACACAATGAATAAATACCTGAGTACCCTTTTAAACATTTTTATTTTTTTATTTCACTAATACGTATTTCGACACTTAGGTCATGATCACAGTATTAAGTGTATGTAAACAAATCTAAATTTGAGAAAAATAATTCAAAATTATCAGATGTAATGTTAAAGTTTGTTTATTAGATTTGTTTACATAGGCTACACTTAATACTGTGATCATGACCTAAGTGTCGAAATACGTATTAGTGAAATAAAAAAAAAATGTTTAAAAGGGTACTCAGGTATTTATTCATTGTGTATAATTTAATAGTAGCCCTACAAAGTGAACAAAATTCAATAATATATATATATATATATATATATATATATATATATGTGTGTGTCCGTGGTACCGATAACTTTTGAAGGGAACCTCCGATTTTGATGAAATTTGGTATGAAGGTGTAAGACCAGGTCTATTTTCATGAGTTCGCGAACCAGCATTGTCGGGTTATGGGAACGGGGTTTTATGGGGTTTCAAAGGGGTCAAAAATGGGTTTTTGGCATTTTTTGACCTCAATTTTCAAAATTCGTCAATTTTAACTGAAACCATTTAAAAGAGCTTAAAAAAAACAAACAATTTGGTATTTTGAATTTTTATCTTAGCGTAACTGGTTACGGGGAAACTCCAAAAATGTGTTTTCAATGTTATTCTTATGGGAAATCAAGAAAACCCTATATCTTGCTTATTTATTGACATAACTTAATCAAATTTGGTATGTACATTATCTAGATAGGACTTAACTTATAATTGCTTACAAAACCCATATGGCGGCAAACCTACATACTCACCCCCATGGGGTTTATGGGGAAAATAAAAAATTGCCAGAGCTTAATACAATTTTGTGTTTACATTCACCAATTATTGATTAACTTAGATTTTCTAACAACACCCCATGGCAGCAAACCTACATGCTCGATCCTATGATGTTTTTATGGGGAAAGTAAATAATCTGAAATTCCACTGGAAATTCGCTGAGTACGCAGGTCTGCTGCGACGGGAGTATTTTTTAATACTTATCATTAAATGTATTTAAACTTCGTGTAAAGGAGTGGTTACTCAGTTTGAATGTGGATGATGCCGACCTTATCATATCCGCAGATTACCGGCGTGACAGACCTGACCCTTGACCAGACCTTATCTAACTGACAACTAATGACTCACCTTTTCCAGCCGTCCTGCCACCAAACTGGACCAGCCGGTATTTTGCAGTAATTAATTATTTAGAAAAAATATTTCATATTCATTTAACTCCAGTAACTTCCTTTTAAATAGGAAGAATATTTTTCTAGGAATAAGAGGAGCCGCACATTAGTGGTTTCAGAGCTACCTCAGCGGAAGAACACAAATTACTGAGATAAATCATGTAATAAAGAACTCATCTAAAACAATCAGATCTACACAAACACAGACATCAAGAGGAGTCCCACAGAGGTCTGTCCTGGGCCCTGTTCTTTTCATCTTGTACACAAATGACATTATATCCATTTTACAGAACAGCTACAAGGCATTCTTCTTCGCTGATGACTCTGCCCTTGTTGTTTCCCACAAGAATGTTGAGGAGTTGGAAGTCAATGCCTATATTGCAGCCAGCATGGCTAAACAATTTAGCCAAGAAAATGACCTGGTACTAAATGAAGAAAAGACACAACAGCTCTTCTTTGGCCCACAGAGCAAAATGCTCTCGCATTACCTGACATCTCTGCGTCTCAAGAGGCTAAATACCTCGGAATCACCATTGACTGTATCGTCAATTGGAAACCCCATGTAGACCAGCTGTGCAATAAACTTAGCACCACCCTATATGTTGACTCAAACACATTAGCAACACAGAAACTTCAAGAACAGCTTATTTTGCACTATTTGAGTCGCAAATGCGCTATGGGCTGATTGTTTGGGGGGTTCTCAACTCAGGGAAACCTACATAGGGTATTGCTCCTAAAAAAAAAACACAAAAAAACAATCAAAATTATTGCAAACTAGGTTTTCATGACTCTTGCCGGAGAGTATTCAAAAGGATGAAACTGCAAACAGTAGCTAACCTGTACATTGCCGAGGTAATAATGCATGTGGCCAACAAAGGACTCACCAACTTTTCAGAGGCTCACTCTTAGAACACTAGGAACAAAATAAACTACAGACTTCCCACACATCATCTAACTGCCTACGAGAAAAAACCTACCTACATCGGAGCTAAACTTTTCAACATCCTTCCACCTGATCTGAAACAACAGAAAGGCAACAGAACCTTCAAAGAATCTCTACTTGACTGGCTGCTTCAGGGAGAGTTCTACTCTGTTGAAGAATACCTGGAGCGAAGAAGTCAACCTAACTGATGAAACTGAAATATTGACACCATTACTGTACTCTATGTATATGTAAATAAAGATAATTTTGTCTTGTCTTGTCTTGTTTTACCAAAATATTGATTAATTTGTTTTATAATTTTTTTAGTTTCCAACACTAAAACAATATAACAACATTATATCAATTTCTTTAGTAACAATTAGGTAAATTTTTCTTGCAACATGCAACGCAGCAGACGCACAGGTTCTAGCCTATGTCTGCTGATTTCCTGGGCCTCATGTACAAGTATAATTTATACAGTTTATATTTATTTTATAAAGTTGTATTTTGTGAACTGTTTTATTTTTTTGAAAATAAACTTAATTCATTCATTCATTCATTTTAAGTATATGTTCCTTAGGTTAAGACAACAAAAAAACATTGTACAAACAGAGGTCTAAAATGCTTCACAAAGCAGCTAGACGCCATTCTATTTTTAAACTTAATATAACATGTTATATTAAGTTCATATTTTGTATGAGCCATTATCATTCCATGTCCATTTTCAAGAAAAAAATATTTTTTCCAATTTGTATTTTTAATATAGGGCCATTTAAATTTTTAACTCAAATATCTAAGAATATTTTTTTGAAAATGTTATTAAAATTTTACAAGAGACAAAAGTTGACAAAATTAAATTATCTAATGGAACCAAGTTTGTAAGATTCTTTTGTGATTTTTCTAAAAAAAAATTAAATTTGCATTCATTGTAATAAAAATCAATTTTACTATGTGCAAAAATCACAATAACTCTGTTATTCGTGGTAAGATCCTTACATACTTGTTACCATCAATTATAATTTAATTTGTCAACTTTTTGTCTTTAGTGAAATTTTGATAAACCTTAACGTTTTTGAGAAATTGGAGTTTAAAAATATAATACCTTCATCGCAGCACATCTGCATACTCAGCAAATATCCAACAAAAATTTGATAGATTTTCTATTGCCCCATTAACCAAGGTTGTGAGTATATCTTTGCCACCATATGGGTTTTGTAAGTAAATATAAGTTAATCCGTGCTTAGTGAATGTACATACCAAATTTTATGAAGTTATGGTATCCCCCCCCCCCACCACCATAAATCTGAATTATTATAGAATGGAGTTTGTTTTGTTTTAACTCTGTTTCTTTTAATTATATTATTTATTTGGATTGGGTTTAGTACATAGGTTTGCTACCATATATGGGTTTTGTGAGCATAATAAACCCTTCCTAATGAATGTGCTTAACAAAATTTTATCAAGATAGAAGGCTTTGTTGGTTTCCCACAAGAGAAGTGGGGAAAACATAATTTTTTATATTCTCCATAACCATTGAAGCTAAGCAAAATTTCAAAATACTAGATTGTCTTTTAATCTCTTTTAGATGGTTTAAGTTAAAATTGTTGAATTTTTAAAACTAAGGACAAAAGTAGGCAAAAATCTATTTTTTAGCCTTTTGAAACCCCATTCCCATGGTCTAATCATTTTGGTTGGCAAACTCGTTTGAAGTTGATGCTGGCTTACAACCCTGTACCAAATTTGATAAAAATCAGAGGTTCCCTCCAAAAGTTATTGTGTTCACGGACACTTAGGTGATATGTATATATATATATATATATATCAACTGTATTTATTCTCATTATAAATAAACTGTTGTTTATAACTGATGTTATAGTAGCCCTACTCACTATCATCTTTGTTATAATATATATATATATATATCAATTTTAACGAGTGATGTTTTTGGCTTCTAGGGACCTTAAAACACAAAAGTATCATGGTCCCGGGCTTAGGTCCTTCCATGACTTCCACCCTAATAGCGTATTCCCTATAGGGAAATTCGCTTAAGTGGCCACCATTTTGGATATACACATTAGGAAAAACTTTTCTTGAAAATGGACATTGGTATGATAGACTCATACCAAATATGGCCTTATTATAACCTTCCGTTAATGGAAATAAAAAGTATTAGTCTAAGTGTAAAAGACATAATGGCAGGTAGAGGCTTAACGAAGCATTCTTGACCCCTGTTTGTGTGATTATTTGTTATTGTGTCGAACTAAGGAACGAATGCACAAAATATTTCTGGGTTGTTTGTAAACCACTGTATATTATAATACATATTGTATTCATTTTCAGGTTGAAGATAGCATTACTTCAAGACAAAATGAATGTACAGCTGAGCAAGATGGAATCCTATGTCAGTGTTGCAACTGTAACAAGGATTTAAATTGTTGTGAAACACTACTCTATAAAAGATCTAAAATTGAAAAGAATGCCTATGGTAAACCTTTTGTTTGTAAAACATGCAACCTGAGGTTTACTTATAAAAGTCGCTTAAAAAGACATGAAAAAACACACAAGGGCTTGAAATTGTATCCATGTCATGAATGTAACAAGGCATTCACACAAAGTACTACATTAAAGAATCATGTTTTGTCTCAACATTCTGAAAAGAGAGAGCGAAAACATTTATGTCATATTTGTCATAAAAGCTTTTTAACAATGAAAATACTTGATAACCACGTTCATAATGTGCATTTGAATATGAACAAGTTATTTAAATTGGATTGCAAGTATTGTGGAAAAGTATTTACTGGTAAGAAATCTCTTTCAAGACATGTTAGAATGACTCATGAAAAAAAAGAAGAATTTATCTGTGGAGATTGCAACATGACTTTTTATGATAAAGATGTTTTAATTTCACACATAAAAAGAAAACACCTGGTAAAAGAATCATTCAGCTGTAATCTATGTGGAAAGGTTTATCAATCAAAACCTGGCTTACATTTGCACATGACTACCAAACATTCAACAAATGAGCATATTTGTGAAGATTGTGGCAAAGTGTTCACAAGTAAACATTCCTTAAAAAAACACATGGATGTACATTCAAATGAAAAGCCGTTTATCTGTCCAGCTTGTGGCAAGGGATTCAAACGTAGTGTAAACTTAAACCAACACCTCCACACCCACTCTGAAGCCAGACCATTCCAGTGTACGGTTTGTGACAAGACATTCCGATTGAGAACACACGTCAAACAACACATGGCTGTGCACGGACTCATAAAATCTCACAAATGTCCAATGTGTCATGAAAGTTTTGCAAGAAAATCTGAATTGAACCATCATCTCTCAACCCATTATTTACTGGATTAGCCGTGAGCCATGCCTTAAGGGAATCGTCTCATTGCTGATGTGATTCAACGTGTAAAAAGTGTTTTATCCAAACATAAATTAAATTAACATCAAATTTAAGTATTTGAACATTGAAATAGTTAATTTATTGTGTGATTTAAAGAATATTGTGCAGTGTGACATAGAATTCTCGCATAAAATGTACTTATAATACTGTATAGATATTCATATTTGTTACTCTAAACTATTTTATTAGTATTTTTAATTTCTTTTTGTTAAACAATTAATTAACCTGGCTTCACAAAGGTAAGCTATTCTGCACTTGCACACTTGACAACACGAAAATGACACTATATTTCTTAGCTTTCTGGATCATGATACAAATTTTCCAATTCCAAGAATTTTAGCGCAGCCTTTGGCGTGCTAGGTTGATAACCCTGAGGTGAAACTAAAGTTTATATTTACTTTCACGAAGGTTGACCCCAGGGTGAAGTATGTATTTACTTGCCGATGGAATATCCAAACAGCTTTGCCTACCCCCTCCTCAACTTTTCACCGCTTTTCTCCCATTGAATATGTCCTTTTGTTGCGGGTTCATTAATTATCTATTTGTATATTTCGGTATGCCATTTTAGTTACGGCACTTATGGAATCAGTGCGATTGTTAGGTTGGGATAAAATCAGACTTTTTATGAAAATAGGGATTATAGAGATCAGGGCCGTATTTCTAAATAGGCTGAAAAGGCTGGAGCCTATAGCTGCAAAATTTTAGGGGTGGCACTTTATCAATGTACTAAACATAGAAAATAGTTATACTACTTTAATAACAGAAACCTCTTTAGGTCCATCTTCCTGATTAATTTGAGGAAATGGAAATATAAGTCTGCTTTGTGTATATTAAAACATATGTTATGGTTTAATTTTAAAACAAGAGACAGATGATAACATTGAGTGAAGAACTCAATCTTACAACACCTACAATTCCTACAACACCAGAAACCACTTTTCTGTTGAACGCCATAGATTAGAGTTTTACAAAAATAAAACATCTTACATGGGGTTAAAATTTTTCTCAAACTTACCTGGGGAACTAATTTCAAATAAAAATAATAAATCCTTTTTCAATAAACTTAAGAAGTACTTAACAGAAAATCCATTCTACAGTCTCAATGAATTTTTTGAACGGGGCTTCTAATTTTAGAATTTTTTCTGACATTTTTCATTGTCATAATGATTTTTTCCGTTTTGATGTAACAGGCTATTCAAGCAGATTTATTGTGTTTTAATTTTGTTTTTTCTTCTAATTTTAAGCTAGTCATAACATTCATTGACACTATTTATGTTATACGCTGTATAAACTTATATAAATAAAGATATTTTGATTGATTGATTGATTGAACTATTAATAACCAATATTGACAAAAAATATACCTAGAGTGGTACAGTAATACTATAATAAAACGTTTTGTCTATTTGAGGGACTAAAAATTCATCTAGGTGTGTTACCAACCTTACAAAATATTACAAATTGACTGCTAATTTTTACAATCATTATATTCATTTAAATTGTAAAAAAAATGTAAAATTTACTGGTTTGCTTTTTGGGAGTGTATGTAAATCATAAAAACCAATCTGACCGTGATAGGGGCGAAATGGGCAGTGCATTGTGGTTTGAGAAACGCCTACTTTACTTTCATTAAAATGTTTTTTTTTTTGTTTTATTGTAAAACGAAACGATAAGTGTCAAATGATTACATTGAGTGAAGATGATATCTATATATTTAATTAAAACAGTAAGTTAAAAAACACCTGTGGACAGTTTGTCTAAATTCACATGGGTGTTGTACCAAAGCAAACCTTTACAGTCCTATATTAGCAGGTTTTATTTTTATTTCAAAAATATTTATGTTAAATTGGTCAAAAATGAAAAATAAACTTTTCTTATGGAGATTTAACATGGAAATAAAGTAAACTTATGGACAGTTCGTCTGAGACTTCCACTGGACTAATTAACAAGCAGTTTGTACCAAGTAAAAGGTAAACTTTTCTATATTAGCAGGTTTTATTTACTTTAACGTTATCTAACTTCTTATATTACCAAAATTAAAATTTAAAAACCCTTGCAATAAATTTATTTTACCAGGGGCCCGTGCAGCGCAATATGCTGCATTTATCAAGAGTATCTGGTGATCAAACCTTACTCCAATGTAATTTACTAAGTTACTTTGAATGAAAATTAAATTGTAGTGAAAATTGATTACCACTTTCTTAAACTACAGGTTAAAGATACATTGGTTTATATCTACAGTTATCAACTGATTTTTGTTAATTAATAAAATCTCCATAAGGATAACATGGGATCCTTGAGGTGCTCTAGCGCGAAAACCGGATTTTTCCCAGCTACGGGACCAGCTCCAATCGATTTCTGGTGACCAAAACCCCCATAATCAATCAAAAAATCAAAAATCCTTGGAGCGAAAAAAAACTTTGCCCGTACAAATGGAGCTTGTTTTAGAGTATAAGATAAGATAAGATATATATATAACTTTCTTAATTCTTTCAATACCAATCTGATGCCCATAAGGACCACGTCAAAAATTTCAATTTCCAATAGTATATTTTGTCACTAGTCCGGAAAGTGGTCGTTATCGGTGCAAGATCGAGTTTCAAGTACAAGGCAAAGCCGAGTACTTGAATTCGATCGAGCACCGATATACCACTTTCGGATGAGTTACGAACAGTACTTTTCATCATACCACCTTTCATAAATTTACAGTTTGGATAAAAATTAATAAATTTTAACCTATATACCCCCTCTTACGTTGTTATTTGTTTATCTTGTATTTGAACTATTTACAGCTGTTATTAAAAATAAATTAACTTGTTTAGTGTCCCGAAAAACCACTGTTTTGCGGTCTAGTCCCGAAAACTTTGTTTACCAACACGTTTATCCAACCCACTGGGATAATCAACTAGTTTCGATCACAGCTGACCGTTCCGAAAACAACGTTTATCGCAATGGTATGATGAAAACTTGTTTTTGTTCAGGAAAATGAATTTTTCTAGGGTGAAGTTACTAAATTTATTTTTATGCCCAAATACACATAAATACAAAGTTCAAGGAAGGAATCCATGCTGTTCAGTAGATATGTATTTTATAAGGTGAAAGTAAAGGAGATCAAGTACAATTCCTTCAAAAACTTTAGCTTCTTACATTGTTCAGTACTTTTCTGTCTACACATAAGTGAGCGCTAGCTCCTGAGTCTAAATACCAGTCGTTTCTCACATTTGACTGAACTGTGAGAGCAGCAAAGAGCGAAGTATTAGACTTATTTGTGTTCCTCCCATCACTGTTTTTTTTCTTCTGAGGCTTGTCACAGTTTCGGGAAATATGACCGTAACCATTACATTGAAAACATCTTGGTCCCTTGAAGCTGTTTTTGTCTTGATGAGGTTTCTTGTCACTTGATGATTTCCTATTAATTGAGTTGTTTCCGCTGCTATTTTTAAAACTTGAACTTTCCTTTTGTCCTTTACCACAACCATACATGGCATTGCATTTTGAAGGTTAATTTTCCACGGATACATCTTGCAGCAGGACTTGGTTCGCATTCATCGTGGTGTCAGCCTAGATCTTCTCTTCAATCAGTAACACTTCAGTTGTTGCAGCTATTGATCAATCTTTTATGTCATCTATAAAAAGAAACAAAAAGTAACCAAGCAAGATAATTTTTTTGGTTGTGAAAAAGCATTTTACCTTTTAGCAAATAGGCTACAGTACGCTTACATCTTAACGGTTTGTTACCTCTTTTTATAAATAAATTTTATAAATAGATTTAGATAATACATATTTTTCATTTCGAAATACGTCCTTTAACCAGTTTTTACAATTAAAACCTAGACTGCGTTGCACTACAACTTCTGTTATCTTACAAAATGTAATAAAAAAACACGTTTTAGACATAATCTTATGCTTTTACTGTACTTAAGATTAAGAATCAAAGATTTATTTTTACGTCAATGTTTGTCGGAATAAAAAAAGAATTCTTAAAATAAGTTGACAGTGGACTCATATGTAAGACCATGACGTTTCGCTTATTCACCTGTTTACGCGACGTTCAAGGTCATTGCACCCCCCCTCCCCCCCGAAAAAATCACCCCAATGTTTTGAGTTGCTATTGCCCTCTCAAGGAAACCCCCCCCCCCCTGTAATTCGGTCCTGAAACCGCCCTTGATCAGGTTTAGCTCGTTCAAAATTAGACAATTTTAGACAATTAGACAACTCTTTATTGACATAATCATAGAGAATAGTCATGCGTCATTTACAAATTGGTTAGCTTGAAACATTATTTAAATACATTGTTCAATTCAAATATTGAAAAATTCCTCTTCAGTATAGAGTGGTCTTTCCTGCAGTCATGCTGTCAGCTTGCTTTTGAAGTGGCTTGATTTTTGTTTGCTCTTCATGTGCTCTGGTAGGTTAAGGTTGTTGAAATAGAGGGCACCTTTGTAGCTGGGTTTTTGCTCAAACAGGCTCAGGTGGTGTTGTGGCAGGGTGAAGTTGGATGCGTGTCTGGTATTGTAGTGGTGGAGGTTACTGTGTCTCAGTTGAATTTTTGTGGTGGCATGGATGATTGTTTCCCTTACGTAGAGTGAGACTACTGTAAGGATTTTGAGATTTTTGAAGGACTCTCGACAGCTGTCACGGTAGTTTAAATCTGCTAGGCATCTAATGGCTCTTTTTTGCATCAGTAGCACCCTTTCTAGATTGTTCTTCGATGCCCCTCCCCAGGCTGTAATGCCATATCTGAGGTGGGATTCGAAAAGGGCAAAATAGGCTATTCTGACTGCATCTGGACTGCATACTTGCTTTATACTGCGTATAACATAGAGGCTGGAGCTTAGCTTCCTGCAGAGATGATCTATATGTGGTTTCCAGGAGAGCTTGGAGTCAATGATGATGCCTAGGTATTTAGTGCTGTTTTGTGCGAGTAGTCCAGGGAGTAGGGCCTACTGTATTTGTGCTATTTTTCTTTGTGGTGAAGGTAATCTGTACTGTTTTATGTTCATTTAAGACTAGGTCATTTAGGGAGCAGTATTGTTTTGTTTCGTTGAACTGTGTGTGGGTTTTCTCTTCTAGTTCTTCTATCCTTCTGTCCGAGAACGTGAGGACTGTATCATCAGCGTACATGACAGTGTTTCCAGCTTCTGCTATCCACTCTGGCATGTCGTTTGTGAGAAGAAGAAACAGTACTGGACCCAGCACTGATCCCTGTGGTCAGTGGCGGACTTACCATAAGGCACACTAGGCACGTGCCTAGGGGCGCCCGCCGTTGAGGGGAGCCCGGCCGCGGCAGGTGACGGGAGGCGTGTCAGCGGGCGACGGGCGGCGCGGCGGCGGCAGGGGCGTGGTGAGCGCTGAAGGACAAGTAAATGAAAATAGTCAGCATGAAAATGAAAGCCAAAATGACGAGCTCTTTGTTAACCCAAGTAAGACAACTAATACGACAGACAATGATAGTGGTAAAGTTCAAACTGTAAATACAGTTGAAATCTCTGATACAGACAAAGATAATCGTTCAAACGTTGCTACTGAAATTAAAAGTAATAATAATTATGAAACAGATGTGCAAGTGGGAGATTTAAATGTCACTGGACTTGTAAGTGATGATCCTATTGAATGGGTAGTAAATGATGCTACAATTGAAATTCTATTACGCCTTGGTATTAAACAAAATAAAAACTGCGATTTTTCAACGTCCAAAAGGAAATTTGGAGACAAAACAAGATGTTTGACAGAAAATACTTTTTATCGTCAATTAGCTAACGGTTAGATAAGGTCAAAGGAATATTTAGTTTATTCTCCAAGTAGTGGTTCCGTTTTCTGCGCTCCATGCAAGCTTTTTGGTTCAAAATATGTGGCTTCTACCAGATCAAAACTTGAATAAATTTTTATTGAATTTCCTCAAGAACGGCAATGTGTCCAGCGCGGCGATTAATTTAGCCTATTCATATTCATTCTTGCCTCAACCACGAAATGTGATTTTTCTTAAAACCTATAAATACAACTTTAATATAATGTACTCATATTGTACTATGTCTTTCTTGAAAAAATGCAATAATTAGCGTGCCAATTCAAAATCGATTTTACGTTGAAACCTTTCCTTTTTCGCGAAACACAAAGGGGCGGCCGGCCGAACGGGCCTAGGGGCGGCGCCGTAGGTAAGTCCGCCACTGCCTGTGGTACACCCCTCCGCAGTTCAACAGTTTCTGAGTGAGCCTTGCACTTTGTGCCGTTCTTTAGGTATGTTATTTCCACAAGCTGTTTCCTCTTATTGAGGTTGCTGCCAAACCAGTCTGCTGCTTTCCCTCTCACACCCTCTAATCACTAACCTTCACTAACTTCTTTCGCCGCAATTCTGTAATATCCTCTAGTCTAGACTTTTATTACCAATCTTCCCTTAAATAATTTAAATTTAAATAAATTTAAAGGTCAAAAAGGCAGCAATTAAATTTAAAAACAATCAATTTGAATTGGCTTCAAGGATCTAAATCAAAACTTAGTATGAACAACAAATGACTATTGTATAAGGCAATTTTAAAACCAGTTTGGACATATGGCGCGCAGCTTTGGGGCTCTCTCTCTCTCTCTCTCTCTCTATATATATATATATATATATTCTGCTTTTATTATTTTTTTTTTTTAAATATGCTTTCCTAAAATCATGGTGGTACAGAAAGATATAAATCAAAATCAGTGGATTTCTAGGGATATAAAACAAAAACAAATTGATACTGTAGAACTAGAAAAAGAATTTAGAAAATCAAAAAGGGAAAACTTAAAGTTGAAAATAAATAGCTTAAATAAAGAACTCAGAGAACAAGCAAATAATGAAAAGAAAATGCTTTATGAAAGAAAAGTTTTAAGTTCCGTTAATAAGTCGAAATCAACTTGGGTTATTTTAATTTATGAAATAAGTAGTAAATCAAAATCCATCAACAATATTAATAGTGTAGTAAAATTAGTCGGGAAAATGAAATAATTTTTGGAAAGCTAATTTCTTTTGAAATGTGTTCTATGGCGTCCCCTGACCTTCCTCCGAAAAGTCCCCTGAAATCCCATGTGGGGATCATGCCCAAAAATAAGGGGTTGGCCTATAAGGAGTTAAAATAAATTTTGATATTAAGCATACTGAATTTGATTACATTCCAGAAGGTTTATATATATCAAATTAAAGGTCTTAAAATGTAGAGTACAATGCCGTAAACCCGACCTAAATATAACGGTCGGGATAAAAATGGCAGATGTTCGAAATTTAGAATAAAATAATATTATCAAAACTTTGTAATGCAATAACTTCCGACATATTTGACCTTTTGAGGTCTGGTTTTCGGCTATGTACTCTCCTTATTAAGACCTTTAAAATGATGTATAGCATGGCTATGGACTAAGAAATATTTTTCAAGACTCCCTCTTTGGGACGTCCATGTAGAGGGTGGTTCAAGGGTAATATTATGGGCATATGTCAATCTATCCCTATTTGCTAAGGTAATTGTACAAGCAATCGTTTGCCGCAAATCGGACCTCAAAAGATCAAGTATTTCGAATATTATTACATTTTTAAGCGTGTTGATTAAAATTTGGTTTTTATTCAAAGTTTGACAGGCTGCCATTTTCGACTCAAGCAACCTTTTGAGGTGGGGTTTGCGGCATTAAATTCTACTACTTAAGAACTTTAATTTGATATACATAAACCTATTGGTCGACGAAAGATTTATTTCTGACTCCACGAGGGCCATCCCATCATTTTTAGGCATGTTGCCCACTGGGGATTTCAGGGGACTTTTCTGAGGGAGGTCAGGGGATGACATAGAACACATCTCAGCAAAAATTGGCTGTCCAAAAATTTTTTCATTTTCCAGCCATATTTTGGCTTAATTTTACTACACTATAAATTAAATATAAATGGTACAACAAGCCTAGATGCTATTGAAGTCAGTAATTTCTTCAATCACTTTTTTACCACTGCAGTGTACAAGCTTATACTTCCGCACATAAAAAGCACAAACAACACAAAAATGATCTCATTTGAAAACCATGTAAATATCTTACCAAATTTCAGATTTCAACAGATTATTGAAAAAGAGCTGGAGAAAATCATAAATTCCTTTGAGAATAAGTTCTCAACTGGAGTCGATGAAAGTCCGATTAATGTTGTTAAACAATCACTTCATTCAATTTTAAAACCACTGACTCACGTTATTAATTCTTTACTAATTTGTGGTTATTTTGCAAACAAACTAGAAATCTCAAAAGTTACCGTATACCAATTTTAAAAAAAGGCAATGCAGCTGATCCTTCATGTTACAGGCATGAAGGATCAGCATGTACATCACTGCTCCCTGTGTTTTCAAAAATTTTTGAAAAAGTAGTTTTCATCATACCATTGCAATAAACGTTGTTTTCGGAACGGTCAGCTGTGATCGAAACTAGTTGATTCCCGGTGGGTTGGATTAACGTGTTGGTAAACAAAGTTTTTATCATTCTGCTTTGAAATCAGCCCGTTTTTTGTTCTCTCAATAGTACTAAAACCGATTCTTTTCTGTCCTAGGACTGAAAAATCAGCTGGAGAATCTTTTTGGTCCTAGGACTGAAAAGTCAGCTGTTTGCCAAGTATATTACTATTGATTTATTAATGTTGAGGAGCAGAATTTTTAAATTCAAATGTTATCAATGAAAAGCATTGTTTGTAAATAACAGAAAAAAACCGTTGTTCATCACTCGGAGCAAAAGTGTCTTTTTGATGCTTAATCGTTTTTAAAACACGATTGCGCACCAAAAAGACACACTTTTGCTCCTAGTGATGAAAACTACTATTTCATCATACCATTGCGATAAACGTTGTTTTTGGAACGGTCAGCTGTGATCGAAACTAGTCGATTTCCGGTGGGTTGGATAAACGTGTTGGTAAACAAAGTTTTCGGGACTAGACCTCGAAACAGTGGTTTTAGGGACTAGGCCAGAAAAAAACTTCCAATGTTTGACACCACTAGCGCTGCTATTCTGCTTACAGTAACTTAAACCTCGTTGACTCCAATATATAAATGTCAAACAGCTGATTGTTTAATTGTAAATAGTTCAAATACAAGATAAACAAATAACAACGTAAGAGGGGGTATATAGGTTAAAATTTTTATCCACACTGTATATTTATTGAAGGTGGTATGATGAAAAGTACTGTTCGTAACTCGTCCGAAAGTGGTATATCGGTGCTTGATCGAATTCAAGTACTGTGCTTCGCCTCGTACTTGAAACTCGATCTTGCACCGATAACGACCACTTTCCGGACTAGTGCGAAATATACTACCTATTATATTCAGTTATTAAATCACTTAGAAACATATCAATTATTAGACAAACAGCAACATGGTTTTATGTCAGGCAGATCAACTACAGCAAGTATAAAATTTATTGAATCAATCATCAACTCAGTAGACAAAGGCGATAAAGTGATTGGAATATTTTTGGACCTTACAAGAGCTTTTGATAGTGTTTCACAATTAAAACTTTAAGAATGCCTAAAAAGTATGAATATTAATGACCACAGGTACAACATGATTGCACAGGAGGGTGGATGAGAGACACAATTTAAATTATTATGAAAAGAAGACTGACTTCATAGGTAACAAATTTTTATTCCACCTCCACAAACAAATTTTTGGTGAAAGAAATTTTAATAAATTTAGCAAGGACTTAAAAGAATACCTTATTCAACTTTCCCTGTACTCGATTGATGAATTTTTGAATACTGAGCAAAATCTAGAAGTATGAGAATGTAATGGAATGTAATCAATTATTATTAAAGTACCTTGGTAGTTTTTAAGACCTTTATAATTTAACTTTATTGACTCTATGCAATATACTTTGTGCATTTCATAAATAAAAGAAGTTTTGATTTGATTTGACCAAGTTTTTGGTATAGTCCGTTTTTTTAAACCTGATCCTTCGAGGGAAAGATGGTGGAGGGGGTTTGTTTACACTTGCTACTATCCCATTGGCTGAAGCTCTTTGGTTTTTTTGTTGGTTTTTTTGTTGGTTTTTTTGTTGTTTTTGTTTTATTTAAGGCCGGTTCCTACGTGGGCGACAGATGCGACGCGACGAGAGCGACAAAATTTCAAACAAATGTATAAGCATTTTAGCATCCTTAGTGGGCGACAAGAGCGACAACAATATACAATGTATACCATTATGGCGATGCAAGCATGTCGCTGGTGTCGCTTCGGTCGCTCTCGTCGCGTCGCATCTGTCGCTCACGCAGGAACCGGCCTAACTGTTGCATACCAGCTGGTAATTTTACAGAACAACAAAATGTGCATCAGTTTTACTATATTATTGGTAGCAGTGTTTTTTTAATCAGTTTACTTTAGAACTGTTACTTTTTAACAAGGAATAGGTTTGGCTTAGAAATAAAACAGCTGACTAGGAGTTACTGAAAGATATTATAACTTATTTAAAACGTTATTTGAGGAAATCTGATACTCGACACACGTTTGTCACGAGTTTAAATGTGTTGTTTACAGTTTAATTTTTTTGTTTACAGTTTATACCCCTCCCCCACCCCAATTTTCTTGAGAAGGATCAGGTTTAAAAAAATGGACTATAAAAGCAATTTTTATAATGAACAACAGAACAAAACTATAAACAAAGGCACATGGTCATGAATGTAAACAAACATTTGACATATAATAACTAGGAATACGCTCCGATGTCCGTCCCGTACGAGAATTTTTACTCACTTTTTACGTTATTAGGTGACGCTTTTTTTATGTTTTTTTTTAGGGAGAGGTGAGAAAAATGCATTACGCACACAGGTGGCAAGCCTGTAGTGTAGGGCTCCCCTAAAAAACGGGCTTACCCACTAAAAAACCTCCTCTACTCTTCAGGATTCTAACCTGGAAATTGTTTATCACATTACGTCAGGCTAGGCCTAAATTTGGCTAACGCCGGTGGGGCTCGCTCCTTATCTAGCCACTCGATCAAGGGATCTGGGCCTCTTCGCGGTCCAGATCGGGTCTCTTTTCCAGGAGGATGCCCCGGACGAACTGTAATAAACAATCCCAGTTGCCCTCATCCTCCAAGATCTTTTGGCAGACCGAGTCCACCGAAAATGCACCAAAAATTTGTGTGGCCTCCAGGCGGGGCCCTTCCCAACGGGGGCAGCGGAAGAAGGTGTGTTCCGCATCGTCGGGAACGCCCGGGCAATAAATGCAGTCCGGTGAACCGGTCTTAAACATCCGGTTCAGGTACGACCGAAAATAGCCGTGAATTGTCAAGAATTGACCGCCGTTCCACCCATGGTTGGACGTGCTTGATAAGTCGCGCAGTCCATCGTCCTCGGGTGTCGTGCTCCCAGCTGTGTTGCCACTGCTGGAAGGTTCAGGAGCGCTCTGGTGTTCTTACCGTGTCCTTGCCAATCTCGCCTTGTCTCTGATAAATTGCCTTCCTCTCTCCTGCCAAGAGCTTGACAGGGATAACTCCGGCGACCACCAGGACGGCAGGCTCGGACACTGTCCGGTAGGCGGAACACACCCCGAGCGCCGCTCGACGTTGAACTCGGGCGAGTCGCAACCGTACTACTCTTTATCGAGAGCGTCTGCCCACACCTCTGCTCCATAAAGAAGCACGAACTGAACCGCGGACATCAACAGACGTCTTCTGCTGGATCGTGGAACCCCGACATTGGCCATCAGCCTACTAAGGTAAGTGACTACCTTAGCGGCCTTGTCCGCCGTACGGAAGATCTGATCCCTCCAGCCTAACTTGGTGTCCACCATAATCCAGAAGTATTTAACAGCACGAGTTGATTGGACCACCACCCTTCCCATTCGGAACAGAATGACGGTGTCTATCCTCTTCTTCGTAGGGATCACACTCCCCGTCTTACGGAGAGCAAGCGAGAGACCGTGATCGGACATCCATGTGTTGACCACACGCATGACTCGGTTCAACTTTAGTTGGGCCAGCTCAACGTTGCGTGCGACAATGAGAGCTGTGACATCATCGGCGTACCCAACCAAAGTGCATCTCAGGCATCTCCGACCTCAGGAGGCTGTCATAGGCAACATTCCAGAGATCCTGGGCGAGTATTGAATCTTGCGCGGCACCAGAAGTGACTTCCATCGTCCACGTTCTGTCCCTTGTGTCGTAAATAAGGCTTTGAGAGCGGAGATAATCCTCGATGAGTCGCAACAGATATGCAGGATTGCAAAAGGTGTTGCGAAGCGCATCCAACATATCGAACCACCTCGCCGAGTTAAAGGCATTCTTGACCTAAGCTTAACAAGAAGCTCTACTCAGCGAGAGAAACAGTTGTGGCTCTCGGCTCTCTTCACAGCTCTCCATGGACTTCGGTGATAGCGTCAATCGTTGACCGTCCCTTTCTGAAGCCATACTGACGGGGGCATGAGTCCCCGGCAGCGTCCACGGCAGAGGTCAGGCGGGAACGGATCAGCTTCTCGAACAGCTTCCCAGCCGTGTCTAACGTGTAGAATGGCCTGTGGGACGACGAAAGCTCGGGATCACCTTTGCCCTTGCTGATCCGTACAAGTCTTGCGGTTTTCCATAGGGAGCCGGAAACACCCCTTCTACCAAACAGGCGTTGTACATTCTCAACAACAAGTCAGCATTAATTGAAAATACTTTTTAAAGCCTCGCTGGGAATCCCGTCCGGGTCAGGAGCCTTGTTGTTCTTTAGGGAGAGAACGGAGGTTTCCTTCTCCTCGAATGTGAAGAGTGGAAAGTCATCTAACCGTCCGAAGTCAACCGGCGTACATCCTAGGCCTAGCCTACAAATAAATACATACAAAGAATGATTTTAGCTAAGACCTCAAAACAAGCAAGTAACTTAATAATAATTATGCTTACACTATTAAAGGTAAATAGATTGTAGAGCGAAAAAAACAATACAATTTAATAAAATCCATGATTGCAAATTATTAAAAATCAAGTAATGTAAGTATTGTAGAATTACGCTTACTTAACAATTAATGCATATTTTGTTACCTGAGACATAGGCTACAATGGCACAACACATTCTAATTAGTTGTTCAATTTAAATCTTTCTCCCAAGTAGATATTAGTTGTATCCCATAAATTAGTTAATCGCACAATTCCGTACGTCAGCAATTCATTCCACATCAACATGCCTATCTTTTGGTAAAATTTATAACTTCAACAAGTAAACATCAGTGTTGATCTATTTAATTTAACAAATAGGTCTGTCAAAATATCAATTAAATTTTATTTCAAAACATAACATAACGGCGAGCAGATATAAACAAGTAAAGGTTATGTTGTTTTCAGCATACAGCGACAACTCAGCTGCGATGGGGGAAAATAAACTGATCATAGCAACTACATTAGTCAAATCATGTAGCCTAAACAACTAAAGTTCTGTCAAAAATTCCGAAAAATAAGCTTTTTTAATACTTGAAAATAATTGCTCGATTATAGTTTATTACCTAGTTTAAAATACTTAAAATCTAACCTGAGAATTTCATTGAAATCAAATTAGTAATAAAAAAGCCTTTTGGGGGTCAAAAATTCGCCTAAGAGAAATTTAAAGTCGTTCTAAAAGAATTTTATACTCTATGTTCCATATAGTAAAAATTCAATTAACACATGTTACAATTCAGACCTATATGAATGAGAACCAAAGCAAGGTATGAAAGTACAATAACTTCAACAGATTCATGGTTCTCACGCAAAACAATGGGTCGCTCACTTCCCGAGGAACGCAAAGTTTCCAGTTCTCTCTTTGATCCCCATATTTAGATCTTTTCCGATCAAATTATTTGTATAATTTTTCGTTCCGGATTACAAAATTTTGGTTGACCCTGGGATTTTTCCTAACTTGGTTTACCATGCGTTGGTACCACCTATCCGGCGGAGGTTGGTCATTTTAACCGAACCGTCAGTAGGGGCCGAGTCCTCTTTTCCAATCGGACATACCGCAGTGTTGGGGTCGTCATTCTCCTCGGATGAAACTGCGTCTACTAATTGAGGTTTATCTCCACTACTCCCTCGATCATTTTGTTCCAAATGACAAATCTCAACATTAAAAGTAATTAATTTTAGTCTGTTAAAGGTATCTATTCCCAAAATTACGTCACAAGTTAACGTTGGCAAAAATACCACTTTAAATTGATGTATCTGACCGCCTAAAATTTCTTCAAATTCGTACGCATAATTTTGTCTAGTTTGCATACCGTCCGCAAGTTGTACAACCATGGAAACGTTATTAGCACAAACTCCCTGGTTTTCCAGATGTTGTGCGACCTTTGAGCTAATTAAAAGTAATGGCCGCGCCACTATCTAACAATGCTAAAAACTCCTTATCATAAATTTTAATGTTATGGCCTATTATCACGCCCATCAGTTACCGCTCCGAAATCTTTGGGAAATAATTGTATTCGCTCATTCCATTGTTGCCAGTCGGAGGATTCAGACTTTACTTTGGACTCGACAGTCCTCCGATTACTGGAGTCTGCAACTCGTTTCCCGAGCGGCATTTACAATCATCTGTTCTCACGCCCACGGTTTTACAGTTAAAACATTTAATGATTTTCATCAACCTACAATCCCGATAAACATGTCCGGGTTTATTGCAGTTATAACATGTCACTGGAGAGCGAACAGATTGTTTCATCTGTCCATCTTTGTTATCGGCCGGCGCCGACCTAGATTGCTTATCTCTCGATGAACAAGCCGTAGCACGGTTATTACACCGCTGGCTATAGTTACCTTTGTCGTTGCGGTTCTTAATTTCATCAGTATTTTTATTACTCATCCATTTGTCTTTTAAAGAATTTCGTTCCACAAAACTCATTGTTTAATAAAGCATGGACACCACAGGGCCCATGTAGCTTGTTATCTGACTTCCGCTTTTCGTGGTAGGCTGTTTCTGCTATTAGGGCCTCAGAGGGGTGAGGGGGAGGTCGGTACAACGCCTTTTCACGCCAATAACTCTCAACGTGCTCTGCTTTTTCAGCATCTCATCGAGCGAAACTATTTTGTCTAAACTCATCATTAATTATAGTCAGTTCTCATATTGTTATAAATTACATCAAGTTTCTCTTTCAAAGAAAAACCTCCGCGTCTCCGCATTAAAGTCGTTAAAGCGACAACAAAATTTTGAAACGGCTCATTTTCGCCTTGGGTCCTACGCCTAATTTCCTCGCCAAGGTTGCTGTTAAACCCGGAGGTAAATAATACAAAGTGTTGTATTTAAGATCCTGATGATTATTTTAGTTGTCTTTTATCTATATTTTAAACAGCTGATTTATTGTACTGTTTATTTGTTTACATCTTGAATGTTGTTGCAATGTTTACCAGTTCAGTTTTGGGTCCATGTGGTTAACCAAGTAATGCAATCAAAAGCCAGTTCTCTTAAAGATTATCTTTTATTTATTCATAGTATAAGTAGCTTTAAAACATGGTGTCAGGTGCATAACATTAGAACCCGTGTTAACTTTCAATAAAATACAAGCAATAATGATTGAGCAAGAAAGACTTAATGAGCTAGAAGAGGAAGTTAAAAGACTTACTGCACTGATAAGTGAATGCAAGCCTCAAACTGCATCAGTACAGTATGCTTATCTGCCTAATATACCATTGCCAAGACCTATTGAGTTTGAAGGAGATTTGAAAGCTAATGTTAAGTTTTTTAGATCTTCATGGGAGAATTATTTATTAGCATCAGGCCTGGTATCACGACCTGAAGAAGAGAAAATAGCCGTACTCTTATCAGCTATTGGTGAGAAATGTTTTAGACTGTATGAAAACTTTCCTCTTACAAAAGAAGATAAGGAATCCTGCGAATCTGTTTTGAATTCGATCGTCAAATATCTTGTTCCTGAACTAAATACCAGGTATGAAAGAGCTATTTTCAACATGTCAATACAAGGCCAAGCTGAGACCATCGATGAGTATGTGGATAGGTTGAAGTCCTTAGGTAAGAACTGCAACTTTAAGTGTCCCAAATGTGATTTTAATATGACTGATGAATTCATTCTAGATAGGCTGTGTGTTTCGATAAATAACATCAAACTCAGGGAAAAGCTGTACAATGACAAACACCTAAAGAGCTTCAAGATGCTATTTACAAAATTAAAAGTGCTGAACTGAGTAAAGCTCAGTTGGATGAACTCTCGAATAAGACTGACTTGTTAAAAGAAAAAACAGCAGATATTCAAGCCTTTAAAAAGTTCTCTAAACAAAAGAAAATTGAACATAAACCAGAGCATTCTTCACAGAATACCGCCTCTAACAATCGTACCTGTATGTATTGTGGCGGTATACACGTGCCCAGGGCTTGTCTAGCCCATGGTAAGCAATGTACAAATTGCAAAATGCTTAATCACTTTGCGAAAGTTTGTAAGAGCACGTCTAGGAATATAAAACGACTTGATGTTGTAAGTAATGATGATAGTGATGAACAATCAATTTTCTGTTTGAGTCAATCAGAAGATCATGCTGATAGAGTTGCTACCTCGAAAATTTCGTTTATAATCGATAACAAAGTGAAACAGACTGAGTGTATTCTAGATTCGGCAGCTACGTGTTCAGTTATTGGTTACAGCCAGCTTTGTGATTTATTGTCTGATTACTGCCCAAAACTGAAACCATGTAGCTTCAAAATAAGAGGGTTTGGAGATGGTATCACCAATCCAAAAGGGGAAGTCACACTGCTAGTTAATCGTCGTAATGAATTATTTAAAGTTTGTTTTATTGTAATAGACAAAGATCAAATTCCGCTTTTGTCATACAAAGCATCTTCTAAGCTACGTTTTTTGAGGATAATCAACAAGCTTGACAAAGCAAATGCAAAAGGATTATCGAGTTCGGAAAAGATAGTCAATAAATATCTGGACGTGTTTGAAGGACTCGGTAGGATACCTGGAGAAGTGGAATTAGAAGTTGATGAATCCGCCAGGCCGGTTATTCAACAAGCTAGAAGGGTCCCTGTTAAGCTTCGAGAAAAACTAAAAGAAACAATTGAAGAGCTTGATAAAATGGACGTTATAGCTAAAGTTGATAAACATACAGACTGGGTCAGTAATGTTTTACTGATTAATAAAAACGGGAAGCTGAGAATCTGTCTTGACCCTATAGATCTAAATAAGGTGTTGAAACGACCACACTACCAAATGCCAACAGTGGAAGAAGTCATGCCTGATCTGAAAGATGCCAAAGTTTTCACCACACTCGATGCTAGAAGAGGTTTTTGGCAAATTGCTTTGGCTGAACGTAGCAGTTACCTCACTACGTTTTGGACTCCTTTCGGAAGGTACAGATGGAAAAGAGTTCCTTTTGGTATCTCGCCTGCACCAGAGATCTTCCAACGTGTACAACATGAAGTGGTTGAGGGTTTAAAAGGAGTCGAAGTCATGTGTGATGATTTACTAGTGTATGGCTGTGGAAAAACAGAAGACGAAGCGATAAAAGATCACGATGAAAAGCTAGAACAACTGTTTATCCGACTACGTGAAAAGAATCTTAAACTTAACAAAGAAAAAATGTCTCTTTGCAAGAAAAATGTTAAGTTTTTTGGTCACTTTCTTACAAATGAAGGAATAAAGCCGGATCCTACAAAGGTGGAAGCTATTTTAAAGATGCCGGAACCGAGTAATGCCAAAGAGGTCCTTACATTTTTAGGAATGATTAATTATTTGTCAAAGTTTCTACCATCCGTTTCTACAGTGGCTCAACCTTTACGATCTTTGACAAAAATTGATTCTAATTTCAAGTGGGGACATACTGAAAAGAAATCATTCGATAAACTCAAGAAACTAGTAACTCAAGCTCCTATCCTCCAATATTATGATAGCACTAAGCCAGTTGTTCTACAATGTGATAGTTCACAGTCGGGATTGGGAGCAGTACTACTTCAAGATGGAAAACCAGTAAGTTTTGCCTCTAGAACTCTCACAGCAACAGAGAGTAAGTACGCACAGATTGAAAAAGAAGCTTTAGCAGTTGTCTTTGGTTGCATGCGCTTTGAGCAGTACTTAATTGGTCAAGAAGTAATAGTTCAAAGTGATCACAAACCACTCCAAAAAATAATGAAGAAACCGTTACTGTCAGCACCTAAGCGTTTGCAGCGCATGCTCCTTGCATTACAGCGTTTTAATATCAAATTACAATTTGTTCCCGGTTCTGAACTCTATATATACGACCTTCTTTCAAGATTGCACCTACCAGACGAGGAAACAGTTGAATTTGAAAGTGTTTACTTCATAAATTTGGCTTCTGAGATTGAAAATATAAATCATGTAGAGCATTTACCTATTACAGACCCTAGACTCGAGGATATTAAAAAAGCTACAGCTGATGATGATATATCACAAGGTCTAATAAGTTATATTCTCAACGGTTGGCCCGAAAATGCAAAATCTATAAGAAATGAAGAGTTGAAATCATACCATAAATACAGAGAAGAGCTTACATTTGATGGTAGTCTTATATTCAAAGGACATCGCATTGTGATCCCGCGATCATTACGCCCTGACATGCTTAAAAGACTGCATCAAGCACATCAAGGAATTGAGATGAGTATGCGTCTTGCAAGAGACTGTATTTTTTGGCCTGGAATTGTACCAAAACTTGAAAACACAGTTAGGAAATGTAACACATGTATCAAGCACTCGGCAAACAACTAACAAGCTGCCTATGCAATCTGTTCATGTTCCTGAATTACCTTTTGAAATAGTTAGTATGGATTTGTTCAAAATTGAGGTAAATAAAAAGAAAAAGGTCATTTGGTTGATTGTAGATCACTATTCAGATTTTTTTGAAATAGAGGAAATACCAAACATGGAAGCAACAACCATTATCAAATCAAAAAATTTCTTTATTTCCGTAAACTTTTTTATACAATAGAAAATATTCTTATTTTCTAAACTAAACTAAGTGGCACAACATGTATATATATATATATTTTAATTTCAAATAATGGAAATATTCTCACATAGGCAACCTAATGCCTGTGTGTGAGAATGAGCCTGTATTTTTCCGAAAGGTTTTTATTGTATTTTGATGGTTTTTGGCAGCAGTACTGGAGACATGGATGGACATAGACGGACTGACGGACCCCCCCTCCCCCCAGGAGAACCCCCTCTCCCACCATGTACACACACACACACACACACACACACACACACACACACACACACACACACACACACACACACACACACACACACTCTCACTCACTCACTCACTCACTCACACACTGCACACACATTCTGACTGCTATCGGCAAATTATGTTACATTCTCATTCTCGGTAAACGGATGTTATAAGTGCTTCAGTGTTCTGTCTCCCCAAGTTCATCAGCCACTTTTTAACCTGGATTTTATATCCTGCTACAGTAAAAGAGTCAAATCTTTTCAGGAATTGTGGAGTGTTCCTGTATAATAAATGAGAAATGTAAAATGGGTTTGTCTCGGAGTATGATCTGTACAAACGTGGAATCTGGACTCCAGCATTTGCATTCCTTGTTGTGTAGTTATGTGGAAGTGGCTGAAATAGTTGGTCTGAATACTTGTGCATGTAAATAAGTAACGTTTTAACAAAAAGCTGTCTAATGTCGAGTACATTCATGTCTTTGAACACCGCATCTGAAGAGTACCTTCTACCTTTTTTTAAGGCTACTTTTAAAATAGTCTTCTGGGTAATTTCAAGTTTGGACAACGTGCTACTATAGGCTCCTCATAAGCTATAATGCCACCCTCTAAGACTGATTGAACATAACTACAATATGCCATTCTAATTTCATTTATATTTAACACTTCTCTTAGCTGGTGGAATGCAAATATCATTTTCCTTAATTTGTTATTCAGGTAGCTTATATGAGGAGCCCAGGTTAATTTGCTATCAATATATACTCCCAAGTATTTAAAGTTGTCAACCCTCTCTACAACTGAGCACCCACATGTGATACTCTGAGGCTCACCACAGGAGTGGAGAGTGATGGCATTGCAGAGTGTGCCTCCTCTGTCCCTGAGAGAGATAGGTAAAAATTTAGTTTTGGACACATTCAATGTTAGTTTATTCTAATCATACCATTTTTTTACTAATGCAATATCTCTCTCTGCAATTTGTAAAACTGTTTTCCAATCCTTCCCCTCCACAAAAATAGCTGAGTCATCTGCAAATAAAAAAAGTTTACCCATAATATTTATTTTAGCAATGTTATTTATGTATATTAAGAAGAGTAAAGGTCCCAAATTGCTCCCTTGAATTACTCCATAATTAACTAGCTCCCTTTTGCTATCTATTCCATTTATTGTTACATATTGCTTTCTTCCAGATAAGTATGATTTAAACCAGTTTAAAGATTGATTTTTTATGCCTATTAACTGTAATTTGTTTATTAATATATTCCTATCCACAGAATCAAAAGCCTTGGCCAAGTCTAAGAAAATTATTAAACACTTGTTCCCTTTTGTTATTGCAAGATTAATGTCCTTGTTTAAGTCAAATAGAGCATCTGTTATATTTTTATTCCTCCTAAAACCATATTGAGAATCGGTTAATATTTTGTTATCATTTAGATATGAACATAATTGGGTCTTTACAACTCTCTCAAGGACTTTGCTGAACACACTCAGTAAAGAGATAGGACGAAAATTAGACATATTCTTTATATCATTAGATTTGTAGAGAGGGATGACCTTAGCAATTTTAAAGGCATCAGGAAACTCTCCAGTGCGTATGCTCTCGTTTATTATGTGAAGTAGAGGGTTCCGTAAAATAGTATAGTATTTTTTTTAAAAGTCAGCCGATATGCAGTCATAACCTGGAGCTGAGCCACCCCGCAAACTGTTGACATGTCGCTGTAATTCAAATTCAGTAATTGTTTGTAAAGTAAAGGTACAGTTCAAGGTGTGAGAAGTGTCATCGACAACAGGTGGGCCACTTGAGTCTATGGCACGTGCCAGGTTGTCACCAACCTGTGCAAAGTACTCATTAAATTCGTCAGCGACCCGTTGGCGATAATCGTCAACTTCAGGAATTTTAGGCCAGTCAGCAGTAAATTGGTCTAGTGGAAAAGTTTCTTTTTTGGTGCCCCTCCCTGCCAATTCGTTTAATATTTTACAAAATTTTTTTGCATTGTTTTGAACTTCGATAATTTTTCTTCTATAAAACTGTTGCTTCGTTACTCTAATTTGATTATTTAAGTTATTTCTATATCTTACAAATTGATCTCTTAATAGTGGGTTGAAGGGTTGTTTTTTTACTAATTTACTTAATCTATCACGCTCCCTAATACCCCTTACTAACTCCTCCGTAATCCATGGCTTAATTTTTTTTAAACGTGAATGCATTTTAATACCATTTCTTGTAGCACCTTTGACACATTCTTCAATTAAAGCTGAAAAATGTGTTGCAACATTATTTGAACCAGCAGCACTAGTTACCACAGACCAATCACATTCTGATACTAAGTTCCCCAATGCTTCCCTATCAATAAATAAAAACTTCCCTTTCCCAACTTTATTTTTTTTTTTTTTTGTAATTGAAATCTATTTCCAGAAAGACTGAGTAGTGGTCAGTGATCTCAGTTTTTATAACTCCTGAGCGCACGTTACTGTAATCATAATGTCTAATAAAAATGTGGTCAATACAGGATTTAGTGTCACCCACTTCTCTGGTTGGTTTTGTAATGCCACGTTTAAACCCAGCTTCATACAAGGTGTCCAAGTAACGTTCAGTTTTGTTGTCAGTAACTAGTAAATTAGCATTTACATCACCAATAAACAAGTATGTTTTGCCTCTGTCCATGTGTCTGTAGTGCTGGTTTAATGCAGCTGTAAAGTTGTCGAGATCACTGTCATGTGTGCGGTAAACTGTCAAAAGATTACATTTTTTGTTATGAAAGTTAAAGTCAATGCTCAGACCAAACACATCCTCCAGCTCCAAGCTTCGACATTCACACACACTCACATCCTCTCTCACATACACTAACACACCATCGTTTTGGTTTCTCACATTATCAGTGTTAAATACTTTGTAACCCTCAAGCGCAACCCCCCCTACATCCCCCCCCCCCAGCCAAGTCTCCCCCAAAATAATGAAAGTAAATTCAAATTTTAAACTAGCCAAATAAACCAAAAAAGAGTCAAAATTTTTTCTGAAGCTGCGTATATTTAAATATATAATTTTAAGTGTTTGCTTTTCTGGAAAGAATGAATTTAATTTAAGCATATTTTCAATTGTGACACATTCTATTTTTCTATAATTATCTATTAGATTATCTATATCGTCCATTCAGCAAATTACTACTTAGTAGATAAAAAATAAAATCAATAATACTGAAAGAGAAAAAAAAAATGAAGAAAAGTTTATTTTAAAAGTGTTTTTCCGCTGAGTGCAACATGCCAGGCCCACAGTACTCCTGCTGTCCAAAACTGTTATCAACAACAGATAATGCAATAATACTCCTGATAAGAGTAGTGGATCCATCCTGAAATACCAGCTCATGCTCAAATGTGAGAAAAATGTGCTTGTTATATTTAAAGGTTACTAACAATTATCTTAAATAAATCAAATAAATTGTACTATAAATAAATTAAATCATGGTCTAATCTTCAATTTTTAATTTTATATTTTTAATGACACTCTAACAAAAGGTCACTTTCATAACCATAATCTATATATATAAAAGCGAAATCCCACTCACTGACTCATCACGAAATCTCAGGAACTACCGAAAGAATTTACTTGAAACTTTGAACATAGCTTTGTCTTGCCTCTTAGGTGCTCACTAAGAAACGATTTTGCAAAATTCTTTCGGGGCTCCGCCCCACACGTCTTCAAAGTTACCATGTTATTCTTATCGTAGCAATATTTTTGTATTGGAACACATTAAGGAATATTATTTTTGTGAACAGCTGTTCTAATTTAAATTATTGAGGGAAGATTGGTAAGAAAAAACTAGAGAATATTATAAAATTGCTTCGAATGAGCTCAGCGAACAAGCTAAACTTGACGGGGAGAGATTACTGACTGACTCATCACGAAATCTCAGGAACTACCAAATTATTTACTTGAAACTTTAAACGCAGGTTCGTCTTGCCTCTTAGGTGCTCACTAAAAAATCATTTTGCAAAATTCTTTCAGGGCTCTGCCCCACAGCCCTCCGAAATTTCAATGGCCAAATTTAAATACAAATTAAGATAAATTTTGTATTTAAATGATGGGGGGTTGAAATTTTGCAAGATCTCTTTTTTCTTAGGTGCTCAATAAAAAAAGTGTTTTGAACATCCCCTTTAGGGCTCCGCCCCACAGAAGCTCACAATTACTGTGTAGCCTTTGTGTTGAATTTTGACATGGACGATTCTCTTTGCTCATACATACTCATTAAGAAACTGTTTTGCAAATATAGTTTTGAAACTCCGCCCCACTGGACTTCAGAATTACTTAGGATCTCCAGGGTTGAAATTTGACATGGACGTTTCTTTTTGCTCATGGTTGCTTCCAAATAAACTGTCTCAGGGGTCGATATTTGACATTGGCGTTTCTCTTTGCTCATGGGTGCTCACTAAGAAACGGTTTTGCAAATATAATTTTTGAATTTTCTTAAGGCTCCGCCCCACAGGTCATGAAAATTACTCTAGGGTCCACGGGGTTGAAATTAGACATGGACGATTCTTTTTGTTCATACATACTCATTAAGAAACTGTTTTGCAAATATAGTTTTGAAGCACTTTAGGGCTCCGCCCCAATGGGCTTCAGAATTACTTAGGACCTCCAGGGTTGAAATTTGACATGGACGTTTCTCTTTGCTCATGGGGCTCACTAAGAAACAGTTTTGTATCAAATATAGTTTCCGAAATTCTTTAGGGCTTCGCCCCACAGGACTTCAAAATTACTTTTGGGCCTCCTGGGTTTTAAATTTGAGTGGGACGTTCCTCTTAGCTCATAGTTACTTACTAAGAAACGGTTTTGCAAATATTCCGTTTTGCTAACAGGTGCTCACTACGAAATTGTTTTGTAAATATAGTTTATGAAATTCTTTAGGGCTCCACCTCACATGACTCAAAATTAATCCAGGGCCAACAAGTTTTAAATTTGACATGGACGTTCCTCTTTGCTCATGGGTGATCATTAAGAAACGATTTTACAAATTTCCTTTAGAGCTCCTCCCCACAAATTCTCAAAACTACCATAGATCCTAGGGTTTGAAATTTAATGTAAACGTTCTGTTTCGCTAATGGGTGTTCACTAAGAAACAGTTTCGCAAATATAGTTTTTTATGTTCTTTAGGGCTCCGCCCCACATGACTTCAAAGTGACTGTAAGGCTTACAGGGTTGAAATTTGACACGGTCGATCCTATTTGCTTATATGTTCTCAGGGCCTTTTCTATTTAAGAAACCTTTTCTCACTAAGAGCAGGTTTTGCGAAATTCCTTCAGAGCTCCACTCACACTACTTCATTGTTTCAATGTCATTCTTAAGGAAGTACATTTCGTTACTCTTTAAAAAGATTTTATTACATATCAAATAAATTTTAATCACGGGCGAAGCCGTGGCGGGCAACAGCTAGTAAATTTATAAACTTAGGAGCTACATTAAACAAAATATAAACTTGCTTTTTTTATTATTTGAGTATGTAATAATTAAAATAACAATATATTTGAATATGAAATTGTGAAAAGATTTTTTGTTTTGTTTATTTATTTCATTATGTGCAATAAAATTTGTGCTAGCAGAACCTGTATCAACATTGCCTTTTATGACCTTTCTAGTGTTCTTGTTGATTTGTCATGTGAAGTATAATGGATTACTATTTAAAAAAAAATGTGATGATGTTAACATTATTTAGCAAACTAAAACCATGGTCATAAAAACAATAATGAAAAACCTTAGTTAACAATATTATTGATGTAAGCACATTAGCCTTTTATTGTAATTCTTGATGTTAAAAATCAATCCTTTTATATAATCCTAAATAAAAAATATTAAATACCTAATCAAATATTGACATAAATGGTAATACACTGTGTAACAGCAAGCTTTTTGAAGTTTCTCTTTTATGTATTTAGGCCATTTATTCATTTTTAAATAGAAAACAAAAAACCACCATTATATACTTAGTACTCTATTACCTTCTGCATTGTTATTGTTGTAATTGGGACTGTGAAAATTAAAAAAAGATAGCCCATTTACATTTCCCTTTACTTTTAATCTTTACTTTGAAAAATGCACTCTGTGTATGCTGTTCTACTTCTATTGAAAATTAATGATCCTTAACAAATTATTATTGATCTGGCAGTTTAAAACTGAAATTAAACACGTGATTTCCTCCTAGGTATTTTTCTGTAACAATAATTCACGAGAAAAAAAATCTTTACCATTAACTTAAATAATAAATTCAAGCAAAGCATACTTAGTGTTTAAAAAAAAATAAATAAACAAATCTATAATATAGTACTAGTGAAACAAAAACTACCTTATATGACAGATAATTTGATATGCCCTTAAGAAGAATATAGTCTTTTTATCTAGCCGCCAACGTTGTCCTCGCTGTTGACCTCCTGGGAACCAAGGACATTTCATTTTTTGGACATTTTGGACAATTTCCTAACTAAAATCATTCCTATCATTTAAAAAGTCCTGTACACTGTAATATTCTTTGCTGAGAAGGAGCGCTCGCAGACGACTCTTGAATCGTTTTAGGTCGGCTTCTTTTCTTATTTCCGAAGGCAATGCATTGTGTAGCTGAATTATGTTATAAAGTGTTTGTTTTTTAAAAAAGGTGGTTTTATGTTTGGGAATAGCCAATGTACAAGTATTTCTGAATTGGTAATGAGTAGTGTTCCGGGAGTTAAACATGTGTTTGTTTCTAATGAAAAAGGAGAGGCATTCGTAGATGTATAAGCTAGAAAAAGTGAGAAGATTAAATTTGGAAAAAATACCCCGACAAGATTCAGATTTCTTGAGGCCAAAAACCAAACGTAGGGGAGAGCGGGGCTAAACCGTACAGCGAGGCTAAACCGTACACCCCTTTTTTTGGCCTAGATTTCAAGCTAGACGATCCCGTCAAGTGCTGCAGCCTAGCTGCAGGTTGCGCAAAGTTTACAGTATGGATATCGTGCCGCTATGCGTATGAGTATCAGTGAATAAGTCAAAAACGTGTTTTTTACTCTTTTACTTCTAATTTTTGGCCAGTACTAAATAGAAGGTAACTGAAGAATCTTTTCTTGTATTCTAGTAACTGTATTATCATAGTAAACTACATCTCCTAAGCTTTCTTTTGATTACTAGCAATGATTGGTTAAGTGATAGAATTTGAGGTTATGTTAATAAATTCCCACGAGGTACAGATCGGGGCTAAATCGTACAGAAGTGTACGATTTAGCCCCAAATGGATTGTTATGGCAACATATGTTGATTGCAACTTATGACGAAAGCATGAAAAATGTTAATGAATTATATTCTTTCCTAACAATATATAACCATAGTTTTCGCATAACTATAATTTTCATATAGTTATACGAAAATTATAAAAATTATTGCTAGGTATAAAATGAAAGTTTTTTTCAGATTGTTCGTAAATATCAGAGGACCATTCAAAGAGCCAAAAGGACAGAAGAAGCGATGAAGGCAGCTATTGATGATGTAGTAACCCACTGAGCACAAGATTTCCCCAGGATATCCCAAACGAGTCCCAAATATCCTATTCAGATCCCGGGATATGGAGGATATTCTAGGACATTCTAAGCATATCCCAAAAGGACTTTAATAGAAATACAAACTTTTTACGTAAATAGGACTAAAATTAAACAAATTCACACAAAACAGGTTTAAAATAGATTTGTTTTACTTTTTTGGCTATAAGACACCCGTCAAACAAAATTTCAAAGGATATTCCAGAGATATCCCAAGGATGTGTCAGGCCTGCGTAAACGGCCATATTCCAAGGATATCCCTAGGATATGTGCGTTTTTTTTTCAATTTAGTTCAAACATTCAAAATAGGGGTTTTGCTAAAAGTCTAAAATCATCAAGTCATTCAACTATTTTTCTTTGAGGCCTCTTTTCGAAAACTTCTGAAAAGAGCTCCTGGGGAAGTCCCTGGAATATGTCCGTAAGCATAGTTTTAATTAAATTCTATAAAATCGTTCACATCCTTAGGATATTCTCAGGATTTCCCAAGTAAATATCTGTTGACACAGTGTAAATTATTGAAATACTAAATAAACTTGTATCATATAGGTCCAGAAAAATTAATTAAACAATCTAATAACATTAGATAATAACATTGTTTACAAGCCAAATAGATTTGTTTTAATTCAAACATTATAGTTGAAAGGATCTACAAAGAACATCCATAGGAAGTGTCAGTGATTAAAACTATAATGCAAAATAGTGTATAGGCCATTCACTATAAACTAAAGTTTTAATAAATAATTTTCTTTAATGAAAACTTCTGAAAATAACTCTTAGTAAAAAGTATGGGAAATTTTCATAAGCAATGCCATGGCTGCCTCTCTTCATGACAGGAGTTCCAGATGGGTCTCGAAGGATATCTCTTAAAAATATTCAATGTCCTGGGGATATCGTGATAGGATATCCCAAAATGTATGATTTGCAATATCCCTAGGATATCCTTTGGAATTACTTAGAAAATATTGGGGATATTTGGGTTTACGCTGGGATATCTCGATTTACCATTACACACCATAACGTACACAGGATAGGTATCTGTTTTACATCAAATACACTTTCAAAAGGTCAAACTACATCAAATAAAATGTAGTGATTTTACTCAAGTTAAAATATATCAAGTATAATTAATAATCTTTTTGTGTTAAAATATACAATCCAAATTACATATAACAGTTCACATTCAAAAGGTTTTGCTATTTTATTTCAAAATTTTTAAATATGTGAAAATAGTCAATTTGTAAAGTTACTTCAAATTTAGGATAACTTTTTTACTTTGACTCGCAAAACTTCCAAGTGCCCCAATGAAGGTCAAGTTTCAATACTTAATAGTAAATGAGAACACCTCAGAGCACAGGTCAGTTGGCTCAATAGGTTAGAGCGTCAGGTCATTGAGTGTGAGGTCACAGGTTCAAATCCTGGCATGGGCTTATACTTTTTGCTCCAAATTATTTTCATTTTTGTAATTTGTTCGTTAGCAGAAATGCATTTATTTATAAACTTTGATGAAAATAGTTACAATTTACAAGTTTTAGACCAGTTTTTAACGACATCCCATAGGGATATTTGAATATCCTAAGGATATCCCGAAAGGATATCCCAAAACGCGGGATATGCGCGGACATTCAATATCCCCAGGAGATCCCTGGGATGACTTTTTGAGAATATTGGGGATATTAAGGATTTCCCCGGGATATTCCAATATCCCATAAGGATATGTTTAGGAACTCCTGGGGATGTACTTGTGCTGTGTGGGAAATAGCAGAAAGAAACTAAGAGAGGCAGCTAGGACTTATAATGTTCCAGTAATGACATTGAGTGATAGACTTAAAAATTGTGACACAACAAAGTTAGCTAACTTATTTCTTCTGAGATTTTTTAGTAGTAATACACAGTTTCTTACCTTTAGAAGTAATAAACAGTTTTTATACATTAATCTCTTGCATTACCATCATTACTTACCTAAACAGATGATTTTTAAACTGTACGGTATAGCCCCTTCTACTGTACGGAATAGCCCCGACACCCGGGGCTATTTCGTACAATGTAAACTTTTTTTAAACACAATTTTTTTTATGTAAAAAGTTAAATAGTTGGAAAATGGTTATGTATAATCAGTAGCCAAATAATCAAACTATATATTGTTTTGGTTTATATAACCTTAACTTAGTAATTTGCTATGTACTGACAAATCTCCCTTATGTGTACGGTATAGCCCCGCTCTCCCCTACTGCTTTTTTTTGAAGACGGAAGAGTGACTTTGTTTTGGTTGACTCAGACCCCCATATTGCTATTCCATAGCTTATATGAGGATAAAAACACCCATAGTAAGCAGTTAGAAGTACATCTGTATTTGCGAAATTAGATAGTCTTCGAAGAATGAAGATACTGCTGTTGAGCTTGCGTCTAACTTTAGCTACATGTTCAGAAAAATCAAGTTTGGAGTCTATAATCAAGCCGAGAAAACTGGTTTGCTGACAAGAATCAATCAAAGTTTCACCCAGGAACACACTAGTTGAACCCTCCGCTTTCCTCAGGTTAAAATCAATCAGGCTTGTCTTGTCAATATTTATGCGAAGATTGTTGTCCAGCAACCACTGTAAAAGAAGACTACTTTGAGTGAAGGATTCTATTTCGAGATTTTCTCGGGAAATGTCACTGAGGCTAAATGAAATGTCATCTGCAAACATACACAAATCAGCTGTAGTCACGCTCGAGCGAATGTCATTAACATACAATAGGAACAGGAGAGGTCCCAGGATGGATCCTTGAGGGACACCACACGATACATTAACCTCACGAGACGACTTGAAAGAGAGGCAACTGCTTTCATCCAAATGTTGAATTTTAACAGATTGAGTTCTATTATGCAAGAAAGAAGAGATCCAACTTAAGGCGTTACCTCTGATACCAAAGTGATCTAGTTTCTTCAACAATAGCCTATGATTGACCATGTCAAAGGCTTTACTTAGATCGAGGAAGATCCCAAAAGTGTGCTCACGGTTATCGAGAGACCTTGATATGTTCGACAAGAAGCTGAACATAGCGTCAACAGTAGATGAACCTTTTTTGAAACCAAACTGCTTTTCAAAAAGTATATTTTGGTTGGACAAGAAAGGTTGAAGGCGATTGAGAAAGATCTTTTCAAAAACCTTGGAAAAGGTTGACGTGATTGAAATCGGCCGATAGTTGCTTTTATCTGTAGGACTGCCCTTTTTGTGAATAGGTGTAACGATTGCAGATTTTAGGACTTCAGGAAATTTACCCTCAACAAAAGAAACATTAATTAGATGAGACAAGGGCCCTGCCAAGTAAATTCCAACTTCCTTGAGTAGTCTAGAAGATATACCGTCTGAACCAGCGGAACCACCTGACTTCAGTGACTTTATGACTTCCAAAACTTCGTTTTCATCAGTCGGGTAGAGAAGAATAGATGAGCAGGATGAAGGTACGTTCAAAATGTTCCTCAGAGCCAGGGGATCTTCGAGTTGTGTCCCGGAAATATTGGAGAAAAATGAATTGAAGGTGTTTGCAATTTCCTCTTAGTCTGACAGCACCTCACCATTATCCGAAGCCAACTTAAACTGTCTAAAATAGCTGGAATTTTTATTTGGAATGGTTTCATTGACAATTTCCCAAACAGCCTTTGATCTATTATTTGACTCATTCAGGTGGGAAAGGACGTTCGCTGCCTTTGCTTTCCTGACAGCAGCTCTGAACTCTTTTTTAAGCTGGAGATAAGACATTCGGATAGGATTGGTAGCATTAAGATCTTTGGTAGAGTGGTACATTTCAATGAGGTTCTCTCGCATTAGTAACAACGAAGGATCAAGCTTAATTCGTGTGAAGAACTTTCTATTTTGCAACCTGGACCTTTTGCAAGGAAAAGAAAACTCAAAATAGTAATTCAAACTAGAATAAAAACTATTAAATTTTTCATCAATGTTCATTGAAGAGAATACATCACTCCACAACTTTCATTACTCAACTAATGTTTGAAAATGCGAATGTTATCCTGAATAAATTTTCTTTTCATCACAAATCTGGGAATTTTTCCCAGGCTAGGCGAAGACAGCTTAATATCTATGACTTGAGCATAGTGATCTGATATTCCAGAAACAACTACCTCTGTCTGTAAAAATTCACTGATCCGTTGGGTGGCATACCTAACAACTGAATAATTTTTTCTAAACCCTAATTTTCGGCCTAATTTTCACAAACAGTTAGATTTTTTTTATAACGATCAGCATAATCATGATTATAATACTCGATTTAGGAATCAACTGCAGTATCCCATACACAGACTCAAACTACTAGAAACTACTCCTCACTACATGGGTATACGATTTTACAATAAGCTGCCAGTCAATATAAAATCACTAAACATGATTCAATTTTAAAAAGTTGTTAAAGATTTATTAATATCAAAAGAGTACTATAATGTAAATGAATTTTTGGTTGACAGTTTTTAATATACAGTAATTTGATTTAATTTAATTTATTTTATTTTATTGAGTTTAGATTAATTCCAACAAATTTGTTGGAAGTAAAGGATTTTCAAATTTAAGGAATTAAAAAAGGCTTTGTCTTTGTCATTTAATTGCATTTTATATTAGTTAGTTAGTTTTTAGTTATAGGCCTACCATTGACTAGACACCTGTTCACCTACAAGTTAATATATTATTGTAATCACTGTGAATGTTAATGTGTCAATAAAATCTTGATTCTTAAAATCAAACATAATTAATAAAAATCCGCTTTGTTCCCCAGGAGCTGTTTCGCCCCCGGCCTAACGCTGATAAACTTATATTTAACATAGTTAGAAAACAAGTTTATATTTAACAAATTATTTTATATTCCTAGAGTTCATTCACCCTGGGCCTACAATGGATTGGTGTAAATTGATTTTAAATAAAATGTACTCTCTCCGGTCAACCACGCGGTCTACCATCAAACATTGAACTCTTCAAGAATATGTAAAACGCTATTAAAATCAATTCCGTGTACAAGTTATTAAATTAAGTTAAATAAAAGAAAAATTAGAATATCAAGTCTGAATTATACTGAAAACCTACACTGACTTATACTATTACTGGAACCGTACCTGAGCAGTAACGCTTTGCCGGACGCCCGATGCTTTTAATTAAAGACGCTTATGCTCCCTCTCGCCTAACGCTGAAAAGAGGAGGATGATGCTGGCTGCTCGCCTGACACCCTCGTCGTCGTCATCGTCGACTGAGCTGCAGTGCTGCAGCTGGGCTGGGTGGGAGCTTGGTCGTCGCTCTCGACTCTCGACTCGACAGTGAATCCTTCCCCCACCACTGCCACGCATGCACAGCACGGTCGCCTCGTAAAACATAGAACAGCTGATTTCTACTGAGCAGCCAGACAGCTGATCCTCGGTGGCGCGCTAATTAAAATCGTCCGAACTAAATCACTCGCCTAAATTTTAGTCCCTTACAGCAGAATGTTATCAGGATTACTTACAGCATTTTCAGCAGCCAGAGTTCAGAGCGGCAACACGGAACTGTCTGTCCCTCCCGGTACTGTTGGAGTTTGGCAGGGGTTTGTTTTTGCTGGTACTGCCAGAGTTAAGCAGCGCCACGGAACTGTATGTCCCTCGGTACACGGCTGCGTGTCACGTCTTCGGACTGTGCTGTGAACCAAATTCTAACACCTACATTTTACACGGCTGCGTGTCACGTCTTTGGACTGTGCTGTGGACCGAACTCTAACACCTACACATTACACGGCTGCATGCACGTCTTCGGACTGTGCTGTGAACCGAGCTCTTACACCTACACATTACACGGCTGCGTGTCATGTCTCTGGACTGTGCTGTGAACCGTACTCTTACACCTACACATTCAATTCAAAATTCAATTCAAAATTCAAATTCTTTATTAGCACATATACATTTTACATTACATCACAAGGACATAGAAAAACAGGTGCTTTGTCATATAATGAAACTTAATCTAAGCATGTTAATGAGATACAATGAGAAAAAAATTACCTAATTAAAAATTAATTAATTAAAAAAGAATTTCTTTCTAATAAAAAAGCTTGTTTGCGGCCCAGAGGTCTGTAAGCTAATAAAACAAGTCAATCAAGCAATACCAGATCCCTCTTCAAAAAAGTCTGTCACCTTATAATAAGCTTTTTCTATGAGAAATTGTTTGAATTTAGATAACAATAAATTAGAATCTAGATTCTTAATTTCATTTGGAATATTATTGAAAACTTTAAGGGCCATATACAAGGGGCTTTTTTCAAAAAGTGTTAATTTGTGGATGGGATAGTTAAAAACAAATTTAGCCCTGGTATTGAAATTATTTTTAGCTCTAAATTTATCAAAAATATCGGGATTTTTTAAAACATAATTGACTAATTCAAAGATATAAATACAAGGAACTGTCAAGATTTGCAAATCTTTGAATAAAGGTTTACAACTCTGACGCCTTTTCGCCTTTACCATAGCACGAATGATACTTTTTTGGGCTTTAAAAACATTTTTTGAACCTGAGGCAGAACCCCAGAGTATAATACCATATTTTAGTATTGAATTAACGTATGCAAAATAGACAACTTTAACGGTATCCATTGAGGTGGAATCTGCTAAAATTGAAAGGGCAAATCTGAGTGAATTTAATTTTTTTGAAAGATTATTAGTGTGATTTTTCCAATTCAAATTTTGATCTATATTTATACCTAGCACTTTATGGTGTTCACAAAAATCAAGCCCAGAATTTTCTAAAACATCTACCTGTCGATATGATGCCCTAAAGACAATTTTTGCTGTTTTATTAAAATTTAAAAGTAACCCATGATTTTGAAACCAATTTTTTAAATTACTTAAAGATTCATTTATCAAATTTGACAGGCCATGAGAAGAAATATGCCTAAGAACAAGTGAGGTATCATCTGCAAAAATTGTGAATTCATAATTCAGATTAGTTGATAGTGAATTTATATACACTAAAAACAGTGTGGGCCCCAAAACAGACCCCTGTGGCACGCCAAACATAACAGAATACCACTTAGAAACGTACTTTGAGTCATTTTCATAATATACTGTTCTATTTTCCCTATCCTTTAAATAAGACTTTATTAAAGATAGTGCATCCCCGCAAACTCCAAGCTGTTGCAATTTACTAATAAGAAGGGTTAAATCAACACAATCGAAAGCTCTAGACAAGTCACAGAAAATTCCAGCAGTATACTGCGACTCATCCAGAGCCCCCGAAATTTGGTTGATAAGCCTTGCTAATGCTCCTTCACAATTTCTATTTTTTCTAAAGCCAAACTGACTGTTGGAAAGCAAAAAGTTTGATTCTAAATAATTCATTAGTCTAAGATTTATTACTTTTTCAAAAATTTTTGATATGGTACAAAGTACTGACACAGGCCTGTAGTTGTTAATGTCTGAGAAAACTCCTGACTTGAAGATAGGTTTGATTTCTGAAAGCTTTAATTTTTTTGGAAATGTAGATTGAGCCATTGCCTGATTTATAATTAGGGTTATAGCTGGAGCAATTATATCAACTGTAAGTTTTAACAATTTTGTTGGGATCTCGTCCCAACCACAAGCTGGTGAGTTATTTAATTGATTTATTATTTGCTTTATTTCTTTAATATTAACAGGATCAAATTTGCACATAGAACAATGCTCTGGTATAAGGGTAGAACAAAGATTTATGAATTCATCCCTAACTTTAGGCACATTTAAATTTTGAACGATGTTTCCAAAATGATTGTTAAAAATTTCTACAATTTCATTTGGATTCGAAACAAGTTTATTTTTAATATTCAAACTAATATTATTATTGAGTTTCTTAGGAATACCTAGCTCATTTCTTACAACATTCCAGGTTGCTTTTGATTTATCAATTGATTTCTCTATGTACTTGTTATTTGCAATTTGTTTAGCTTTATTCACAACTTTTTTGAAGATTTTTTTATATTGATGAACATAATTTATAAAAACAGGATTTGAACTAAACTTAGCAGCAGCATGGAGCTCACGCTTTCTCCTAGATGAGATAATAATACCTGGGGTAATCCACTTAACAGTATTTACTGTAGATTTTTGAATACTCCTAACTGGAAAAATCTCAATCATGGTGTAGTAAAAAATCTCCAAAAAACTATTATAGCTACTATCAACAGTTAATGATAACTTAAAGTCAGACAATCTATCAGACAATGCATTTACAAATGCCGGAAATTTTTTTGTTGGAAACAGCCTTTTTTTAACTGGAAAACATTTGTTTGGTAAACTCACCAAGTTAGGTAAATTTATCATTAAGATATTATGGTCGGATAAATCAGAGCAACTATTTGATGAGAACTTACAATTCCCATAATTGACATTTACTACAATATTATCAATAGCTGTTGCAGAGTGCCCAGTAATTCTTGTAGGTTCTCTAAAATTTAACCTAAAACCAAAGTTTCTTAAATATGCTTCAAAAGAATTCGTTATGTTGTTATCTTCATTAATATCAATATTAAAGTCTGCTGCAACTAAAACTCTTTTATTCTGCAATTCTTTATTACGTTCTAATTTCTGTAGTAATTCATAAAAGGTATCCAAAAATACTTTTGACAGTTTTTTATCAGGAATTCTATACACTGAAATTACAATTAAATTTAAATCACAAATCTCTATATATGAACCCTCAAAGTAAAATTCATTGTTAAATACTGATAAATCACTTCTAACCTTAAAACATACTGATTTATGAACTAAAATACAAGACCCTCCACTGGACTTCTCTCTAAAAAAAACCATCAGCCATATTGAAATTTGTAATATTATTTAACAATTGTTTACGGTCTTGGCAAATTTTATGTTCATTTAGGCATACAATTTTTATATTCTTTATATCTTTTAAAAAAAGGTTTAATTCACTGATCTTTTTATTCATTCCTTGAATATTCAAATGCATTAAAATATTATATTTACTAATTTCCTCTTTGTCATTAACATCATAAGCAAAATCAAATTTCTTGTCAGATTTTTTTAGTTTAAAGTCGCAGCAGTTACATTCATAACTTTATTTAATTCAGGAAGACTATTACAAACTTGATCTCCACTTGAAACACTCTCGGCGTAGGTGAGATTACCAGGTACCAACACTGGTGAGGGGCTGGCCGGCTGCTCGCTGGGTTGGGTCGCAATCGAGAGGTCAATCGTAGTTGGCCGTTCACATGATGACTCCCCACTGCCCGTCAATGATTGCTCGTTGCATGGTGTTGTTGTGCAGGGTGCAGTTTCCTCATTATTTATTCTCTCTATGGACTTTTTAACTTCTTTATGTAGTTTTGCAATGAAATCTTTGTAGAACATACCATTTTTTAGTAAACCATATGGTTTTTCATTGTAAGTTAGGATGGTGACAGGAACACCAGTATGACGTTGAAATTTAACAATGTTCGATGTAAACTGTTCTATCGAAATCCGATCTCTTATGCACCCCATAGGTGGACAAATCAATCTTTTATGTTGCTTCGTTTCAAAAATGTTGGTCAGGTTTTTGAAGGCGTTGTCATAATCATTCGTTGTAGGCTTATCATAAAACCTTTTTTTAGTAATAAGGCCATAGGCGGCTGCCTGGTTGTGTGAAGTTTGTAAGGATAAGTAACTATTTATGATTTCAGAATGTTTTGGCCTACCAAATTGTTGCCTAAAAGGTACTGCAACACCTGCAGACATATGTCTGGTGTCTTTGAAATCACCAGAGATACAGTTAGCAAATGCAATGTCACTGTTGGATTTGAGGTTGCTGATTATGTCCCCCATGTGCGCTTCCATCACTTGAATTCCATCACTGCTGCGTAAAATGTCATTTGTTGTGTTAATATTTCTTGACCAGCGGGATAACACATTTATTATGAGATAAGCTAGTTTAGTTTTACCCTGTTCATTCAAGTGAAGCCCGTGTTTAGTGAAGTGGTAACTCTTTAAACAGTTAAGATTTATTAAAAAGACATTCTTAATCCTGGTTGTTAGTTCAATAATATAATTGTTTACATTAGTCAATTCCTGGTTAACTGTATGGTTAAGTGGTTTATCATGCCTTGGTGGAATGGTACAAAGAAAAATGGGTCTATTTTTGCTGGTTGAAGTAAGAATCTTCTCTAAATTAGAATAAATATCTTTGAAGTTGTTATTGAGGCTATCATTGCTTCCTCCTAGAATTACTGCAGGACTTGTGTCGTTGTTAATAGATGATGATTCAATTACCTGACTTAGAGTTGTATTCGCTCGAACATATCCGAAAACATTGATCTTATTTTTACTCAGTTTATTTACTTTGGTTGATACCCAACTACCTTGGCTATCCGAGCAGAAAGTCACCTTCATTCTCGGAATCAAAAGATCTTTTTCACTAGGCCTACTGTTATTATTATTATAACTCACATGCTCCCTTATCTTCTTCAGGATCGGCTTATCAATAGGGTTATCATATTTTTCCTCCAAAAAGTATTCATTATTTTCTAAGGCTTTAAACTGATTTGATGTTTTCAAACTGAAACCCCCTTCTCTTTGTTTTGAAAGCTCCTGTTGTTTAATGTTTTGGTTCTTATTTTTACCAACTGTCAACCATTCCTCTTCCCCTTTCTGATTTTCAGTTAAGTGTGAAGTAGGGTCGTTTGGCCAATTATGAGTTTCTTGAATATTATTTGATACATTTTCACTGAGATTTATAGAAGATTTGATTTCAGGTTTGGATAAAGTTATTTTTAAAATTTCTGTGATTTTTTCCTCTTGGTCCTGAAATTGGCTCAGGTAAGCCAGTTGAGCTCGTTTTGCTTTGACGTCCTTCTCATTGATTGTTAGAAAATCTTTACAGCCCTTAATACTTTGAGTGACTGAGCCATTGATTGCAGCTCTTAAAAGCCAGTCGATCATTAATAATACATAGACACCACAGTCATTCCCATTTTTTTGCTGCGGGCAGTCGACAATCTTGAAGGACGGCTCTGTTTGAGGCATGATAAGCTTACTAAGATTGTCAGAAACCGTTTTCCCATGTTCTAGGTTAAGTAATTTAAGTGAATCAAAATAATAGAATGTATTTTCTTGTTTATCATAAAATAAAAGGCTCCAATGTTGACCAGCCTCTTTCAAAACGGCTCCAGCATCATTTATTGGCACAATTATATAGGACTTGTTTTCCAAAGATAAGAGACTAAGAAAATCACAATTTTCCATACACTTAATAAGCTGACAAACCACAGGTTCAATTAAGTGAATGTCTTTTTCAACTAATTTTGAGTTAACAATGGATTTTAAATACAAATAAATGGTTTCATCTGGGAGCCACCCATTCATGGCATGAATAATCCTGTTATTAGATTCAGTTTGTGTACAAGCATCTTGTGTAGAATTAATCGTTTGTTGATGTAGATTGTTGTTAGGTTCAAGATTGGATGAGGAGTCGTTTAGTGTAGAGTCAGATAATACTGTGCTACTTAATATACTTTTAGATTTAAAATTTATCGATTCCAGGTTTAAACTTTCATTACTAGACATTGCACTACTCTGATTGGGGTTTTCAATACTTTTACTTGCAATTAATTCTTTATCAGATGAGTTTTGAACACTTTGATTTTTTAATTTATTCGAAAAATTAAAATCTTCAATTTTTAATGATAGTTTATTTTCTGAAATAAACTGAGACAGTTCTTTTTTTGATCTAAAAATCCTTCCTTTGGGAGAAATAATATAAATATCAGTTTTTCCTTTATGAACTCCACTTTTGCGTGTCACCTCTTTTCTCTGCCATCCTTTAGGTAATGAGCTATTTATACCATTCATATTCTCTAATAAATAGCCTATTTAATTTAATTTATAGTAATGAATGTAAACAATGTGTAAATTATATTTCTTGCAAAGCACATCAGAAATAATAAGCTTGATTTGAGTATATTTATTTATATATTTTGAGTTGAAGAGCAGAATATTGAATAATTAATTCAAAATCAGAAAAATCAAAGAATAAATATAAAGTCAGAATAGATTGTTTGTATTTATAAATAAGGCTGGCTGAAAGAGCGTTGCTTATCAGAGGTTGACCTTGACAGGTTTTTGCAAGAGATATTGCCCAAGTCTGAAAGGGCGACAGTCGCCTTTCTTATCAGTGAACAAGTGTCCTTTTCCAGCTATGCACATTAAATTAAATAGTCTCACCAAAGTCTGTGGCACTTTATTTACTGAAATGTAACTCTCACACTACTTAACTGTAAGTAATTAAACATAAATTTAAAACTTTTTAAGCACTATAAAAAAGGTTTCCTTTACTGTCCGCCATCTTGAAATCTCCTCCAACCAAAATCACATTACACGGCTGCATGTCATGTCTCCGGACTGTGCTGTGGACCGAACACTAACACATTTTACATGGCTGTGTGTCCCGTCTCCGGACTGTGTTTTGGACCGAACACTAACACTTACATTTTACAAGGCTACGTGTCACGTTTTCGGACTGTGCTGTGGTCTAACACTAACATCTACACTTTACACGGCTGCGTGCCTTGTCTTCAGACTGTTCTGTGGTCTAACACTTGCAAAAATCACAAATCACACAAAATTTCCCTTGAGTTGGATCAGCCTTGGCAAAGAACCGCCCTTGAGATCTCAACCTACTCTACCTCTACTCGACAAAAAAATATGTTCACGGCTATCTGAGTGCGGAATATTGTCGCTTGCACGGGCCTTAATCGCAAAATCGGCTACTTTTCGGCAAACGTCCTCAACTGATCCGTTGGGTGGCATGCCTAACAACTGAATAATTTTTTCTAAACCCTGATTTTCGGCCTGTTCCTGAACAGGTAACGATTAAGTTTTAAATTGGTTATCAGTCCCATTTTCAGAAGAGTACCATGGATTTCTGGCTACAGACATATCTCCCTCGCTCGTCGGGGTTTGTTTGTATTTCTCGCGGGGAATACCATCCTTCCAAAATTTAGCAAAACGCCGTCTTAACTCGTCCATTGTTCCAGACGTGCCTAATCCATATTTGTTAATCTCTAACTTAAGTTCATCTTAAGCAAACATCCTAAACCTACTAGTCCTAGGATCATCCTCGGAGGGTGATTTTCGTGTTAACGACTGAGTATCAAGTGACACACTCAGTGCCATAGTCGAGGGAATTGTTGTTACTACACCCCTGTCAGTAGTCTCTAGTTTTGGCCAAGAAACCGTCGTTTTTGGGGTCGTACCTACGCTGGTAGTCATACTTGAACTAGTTGTTTCACCAGTTGTACTAGTTGTTACACCATTTGTTACGCTAGTTTTATATGCTTTTGTTCCTTTTTCTTTTTTGTTTCGTACCGGTAAAGCAACATAAAATGTGCTACACAAAAGCCGAAACCAAAGTCTAAGAAATAATCTAAAGAGTCCCATTTCAAACAACAATTAATCGTAGTTAAAGTAAAATTTCTCAGGCGCCAGTAGTCTAGTAAAAATGTTGAACAACCCAGATTGCAAACTTAATGATTTTGATTGATTCTTATGTAAAATTACCCAAGAAAAACGATGGTGAAAAGTCTACCACTCTCCGAGGCTGCGTTCACCTGCTATGGTTGATTTTTCAAAATGGCGGCTGTTCTTTTGTAAGTCTTTGTTAAATATCTCTCAAACCAATAAAAATAGCTTAAATGTGTATATTAGTAAAATGTAGAAGATATTATTGTGCACATTTTGGTATATAATATATTCTTAATGGAATTGTTTTTTTATAATAATAAATTTTTTTTTACAATTTTGATTTTTGAATGCCATATTTGAAAAAAGTAATTTATGCGTAAATGATAATTTTTATGAGTAAAATATTCTTAAAACATTATTATTATTTAAAAATGGTATTAAAACATCAGTTTAAGACATTTTTATTCTTGAGTACATTTTATTTTAATCAATGGTTTCGGAGATATGGGCAGATAAAGTTTGCCCCATGTTATTCTTATGGAACTAAAAATTAAGTTTAATTGTCTCTAGCTGCCTAACCGTTAGGTTTAGACAAAAATGTTAAAGTATAAAAAAGTCTTAAACTTACATGAAAATTTCAAAAACACCATAAAATGTATGGTGTTCCATAAGAAATTTTAAAGTTGGGCGCCATATTGGAAAAATGGCGGAAAATTTTGAAAAGTGAAATACATACCTGAAAGCAAGTCAAGTCAACAAGTCAAAAACATCTTTATTTCAGAAAACAAGTTACAGTGATTTCGATACACATTTTTTTACAATATGAAATAATCCCACATAGGCGTAGCCTGTGCGTGGGATTGAGTCCTTTATATAATTAAGATTAATTAAACTATAGATGTTTCTATTTTAAACATTTAACAATTAAACAACCGTGAAAAGAAAAACAGATAACAAAAGGCATAATGGCTACAGAAAAACAAGCGCTGTATAAGAAGAAAAAAAAATAAAAAAAAATTTTTGGTCTTAGCTGTTGATTTCATTAGATGCGATTACGGACCTCCTTCTCACCCCCTCAGCAATCATTCAACTTTCTCTCTCTCTCTCTCCCTCTCTCTTCACATCCACACACACACACACACACACACACACACACACCCACACACACTCAAAGTTATCTGCTCCGATCAACCTATAACCTGTAGTTTGAGATAATGACATTTTCTATGTTGGCACTTCCAATGTTGTGAAGCCATAACTTGACTTTTAGTTTATATGTTGATAGCTTACAAGAAAGGAAATCTTTAAGATGATCCGGCAGATTACGGTAAATTATATGAGCTACATAAAAGGAATTAGTTGTCGAGAATGTTTTAATTAATTTTGGAAATTTAATAGCCAAAGCAGCATGTCTAGTCGAATATTGATGTGTAGGGTATTCAAAAATATTATCAAAATTCTTAAAAATGTAAGTAACAATTACCCTAACAAAGAGCTGCCTTACATCCAAAACTCGTATTTCCGCGTACAGCGCTTCAGACGAGTAACGCCGACACCTTCCTAGGGCGGCTTTTAAAATTGCCTTTTGAGTTATATATAAAGGGTCGAGAGTTGTTCTATAAGCTGCCCCCCACATTATAATACCTCCCTCCAAGAGTGATTGAGCATACGCGTGATAGGCCATTCTAATTTCATCTAAGTTTAGAATTTCCCCTAATTGTTTGAATGCGTATATCAATTTCCTAAGTCGATTATTCAAAAAAGATATATGAGCCGCCCAAGTCAGTCTATTATCGATTATAACCCCTAAATATTTGTATTTATCTACCCGCCCAAGAGATTCACAATGACACGTCAAACTATAAATATCTCCACACAAATGTAACTTAATTTCACTAATTTGAGTATCACTGACATCTCTAAGAGCAATGGGCATGAATTTAGATTTAGATATGTTCAAAGAAAGTAAATTTTGATCGAACCATTTTTTGACAAGCGACAAATCTTGAACAGCCTTATTTACAACTTCATCCCAATTAGAACCTTCAATGAAAATAGCAGTGTCATCGGCAAAAAGTGATAACTTTCCAGAAATTCCAATTCGAGACAAATTGTTTATGTATATTAAAAATAAAATAGGACCCAACGTACTACCCTGGATTACGCCATAGTTAACAGTTGTAGGACTACTAATAACCCCATTTATTGAGGTTAGCTGTTCGCGGTTCTCAAGATAACTTTGGAACCAGTTATATTCGTTATTTTTTATTCCCACTAACTTTAACTTCGCAAGTAGTTTTGTTCTATCAACGGAATCAAAGGCTTTGGCCAAATCAAGGAAAATCATTAAACACTTATTGCTATTAGACACTGTTGCATTAAGGTTTTTCGAGATGTTAAAAAACGCATCAGAAATATTTTTACTTTTCCTAAACCCAAACTGGCAACCCGTTAAAATGCTATTCTCTTCAAGATAACAAACTAATTGATCTTTAATTATTTTTTCTAAAACTTTAGAGAACACACTCAACAAACTAATTGGTCTAAAATTAGATTTTTCTGTTACGTCGTTACCTTTATACAACGGAATAACCTTAGCGACCTTGAAGGCGTCGGGAAACTCGCCCGAGCGTATACTGGCATTAATAATATGAAGGAGCGGTCTGCTGAGCGTTGGTAGGTTATCGTTTAAAAAGGAGGCAGATATACAATCGTACCCTGGAGCTGAGCCTCCGCGCAAACTTGTAACATACCGTGTTAAGTCTTGCTCGGAAATAGTTTGTAGTGTAAAAGTAGTGTTAGCAGGAGTAGTAATGCCGGGCACTTGAGGACCAAGTAGGGTTCCCGAGGATCGGGGACAAAAAACGGCGTGCGCATGCGCCAATTTTTTTCTGTGACGTCATGGCGCCTTTTTTTTGTGACGTCATCAAGATGGCGGCGTTCGTGCCAATTTTCAAGATGGTGGCGTCTTTTTTTTTGTGACGTCATCAAGATGGCGACACCCGCCAATTTGACACCAGCTGTTTTATTCTTTTTTTATTTTTTCTGTGACGTCATCGCAGCGCCCGCGCCAATTAAGATGGTGGCGTCCGCGCCTGACAGGTGCCGATTGCGTCATCAAGATGGCTGCCGTTTGGTGGGAACTGTTTCGGGACCGTCTATGTGGCTACATGAACGTTACTGGGAGAGCGTGTGTACCAATATGGCAGCGCCCAGCGGGTGACACCCACACTAGTGTGGCCCCGCGCCACGTCACCATCCGCGGGGACCACCCCAGTTTGTGTTTGGGTTGCGCGGCACCCTTGCGCCAATTTTGCCTAATTTTCGCGCCAATCGTCAGCCGTTTTTCTGTCATCATGGGGAACAAGACCATATGGATCGCTGGGGTCATACTATATAAAGTGTACACAATACTATATAAAGTTTAGAATATGTAAAAAGATGTACAACACCCAAATAAAGTGCATATTATACTATATAAAGTAAAAAACATGAAAATTTTGGCTTAAAAATCTAAAAAAACGCAAATATCTCGAAAACGGTGTGTCCTAGGGGTCCGGGGACCTCAAAAAACCACCTTCTACGAAGTAGAGGTGACCCTGGGGGGTAGGGACCCTAAAATAACAAAATTAACCAAAATGTTGCGGGTTGCATCCAAAAAATGAAGGGGGCAATGAAGGGGCAAAACTTTGAAAAATCATATCTTAGGAATGGCTTCATGTATTAACTTTATACTTGGTATGTGTATGCACTTAGTTGGTATTTAAAAATGCATGGCACAAGGTATCCAAAAAATGAAGGCGCAAAAAAGTTTTATTTTTTATCTTGAGAATGGCACTACGGATTTTCTTTAAACTTGGTATGTGTATATGTGTAGTGTTAGTATGTAATAAAATGCTAAGCATCACTTCCCAGATTCAAGGTCACAACTGTGAAAAATAAAAAAAAACATACAACTATTAATTTTCTATCCCCTGCTGGTGTATGACTGTTCCTTTGAGTCTCTAAGTATTTGTTAAGAAGAGTGTAGTGGTCAAGGTCAGACATATTAAAAAATAAAAAACATCTTAAAATAACAGACAGAGGCCTACAGGCCTGCTGGCGCAGGGCTCTACCTTCTCAATAGCAGATCAATACTTAGGAGGCAGTATAGTGTTATGGTATTATCTTAAAGAAAAATCCTTATATTTCTAAGACAGAGGGTGAGCAGTCTTTATAAGTTAGCAGATACTAGTACAATTTTATTGAAGGGAAATACATAGCAGTTTATAATGTAACTCAGCTGGTCTTGCGTAACATAACCTCACTTTTACTGTAGATATATTAGTAAAACTTGAGTGAGCCTTTAGTGAGTCTCTATAATTACCAGCTTTATTGTTTTAGTTTCAGACGTGATACTGTTCAGACGTGTTGCCCTACGTAATATAACCTCACTTTTACTCTATCAAATTAGTAAAATTAGAGCGAGTCCTTAGTAAGTCTCTATAAAACTAGAGCTATCAGTTCTATTGCTTCAGTGTCAGACGTGGTACTGTACAGACGTGCGTGTAACATAACCTCACTTTTTATTGTACTGTACATACAGTAATACCAGTCCATAGTGAGTCTCTATAAAACCTGGGCTATCAGCTCTATTGCTTCAGTGTCTTTCCAGACGTGGTACTGTACAGACGTGCGTGTAACATAACCTCACTTTCTATTGTACTTTTACTGTACATATAGTAATACCAGTCCCTAGTGAGCCACTATAAAACCAGAGATATCAGCTCTATTGCTTCAGTGTCTTTCCAGACGTGATACTGTTCAGACGTGCAGGTCTCACGTAACATAACCTCACTTTTACTGTACATATAGTAATACCAGAGTGAGTCCATAGTGAGTCTCTATAAAACTAGAGCTATCAGCTTTATTGTTTTAGTCTCAGACGTGGTACTGTACAGACGTGCGTGTAACATAACCTCACTTTTTATTGTACTTTTACTGTACATATAGTAATACCAGAGTGAGTCCATAGTGAGTCTCTATAAAACCTGGGCTATCAGTTTTATTGCTTCAGTGTCTTTCCAGACGTGGTACTGTTCAGACGTGCGTGTAACATAACCTCACTTTTTATTGTACTTTTACTGTACATATAGTAATACCAGTCCTTAGTGAGTCTCTATAAAACCTGGGCTATCAGCTCTATTGCTTCAGTGTCTTTCCAGACGTGATACTGTACAGACGTGCCGGTCTTGCGTAACATAATCTTACACTACACTTGCACTCTAGCAATATATTAGTAAATTCAAAGTCCCTAGTGAGCCTTTATAAAATCATAGCTATCAGCTCTATCGGTTTAGTTTGGTTCCAGACGTGATACTGTACACACGTGTCGGTCTTGCGTAACATAACCTCACTTTTGATTGTACTTTTACTGTACATGACATTGCTAAAAGTTTAAGTCTACCGACCAATTCATTGGGGTTATCCCAATATATAATGTCGCGCGATTTGTTGGATTTCCACACTAGCCCCTTGCCTGATTTACTTGGTGGAAACAAGTCTTTGATAACATGTTTATATTTTAAACTATTATCCCTTCTAATCTGATTGTAAAAGCTGTAGCCTTTCTTGTGAGCATTAGTAGCAACAAGTATATCCTTGTACACTTTCAAATCATCCTGCGAGTATTTTTCTTCACTGGGAAGTCTTTTAAAGATCAGTTCGTAAAGCCCCTCAGTTGGTTTATATCTTGTATTATTTATAAGGATAGCTCCATCAGCATTAAAATCTAAATCCTTATCACCAATCATCAATTTATTTCCCTCTTCGTTGTATCTCGGTCCAAAATCGTGATCAATTAATTTTGTCTTACCACCAGTATTCTCCATAAGTAATTTCATATACCGGAGAGTCATGGGGTTTTTAAACTGTTCTTCAAGATATCGGGAAGCTGTTTCAAGTCCTGTAGGAGTTGACACTACTTCCTTTACCCGGCTAGAGCTGGCCTTGGGGGTAGAAACACTCGGTGGATCAAATAGCCGTGGTAAATCCACATCGGTTAATTCATCTTCATCGGTTGTATCATAATCCATTTGTTCTACAGTAGGTTCCTCATCCTCTTTCGCTTCTTGTTTAAAAGATTCAGGTTCAGATTTTACAGAAGGTTGAGCCGTTTTACGCAGCTCTCGAATGATGGGTTTGTATTGCTTTTCCAGAACTTTTTCCGTTTCCACTATACCATCTTTAAACATTCTATATTTACGCTTTATAGCCTCCTTGAGAGCGGCTACTTTAAGCGTTAGCTGTTTATCAGTCGGCTTCATGATGAATACTGAACTACAATCTCAAAGTATCCTTATTTTAAGGCAGTTCCACCTGTTTAAAGAACATTGCCCGCGTCTTGTGTCTTGTTCCCGCGATGTAGGAAATTTAACCAGGTCTCCCTATTATAGGTACGTTTACTAGCGGATATCACGAGTAAAATTACTGGTGGTATCACTGCTGAACGCTTAGACGTCTTATGCCTCCAACAGCGTTTGTTAAACGTATATCCGTGTGGGGGTTTCCTGGAACAGTAATTACCGCAAAATTTCTTTTTATCTTTATAATAATATGTACAGAGATTCGAGTTGACCTTATGTAGCCTAGTGTCGAAGCCTCGCAGGTCGTTATACGTGTAGATGCGCACCATTACAACTCTGTAATGAAACTGTCGATATTTATCCTGTACCTGCCCTTATTAAGATCGCGAGTCTTATCAATCAATAAGAACGCATGGTTGTCCCTCCAAGCCAGAGCACAGAGGGTTTTAAACTTTTCAAAAGACATGTCAGTCGTTACGTGATCATTGTATATGTATCTGAGGTTCATCTCGTCCTGTCTGAAAATTATTATCATATTACAATTATCTCGAACCAGCTGTTTGGGGATACTACTGTAGGTTTGTCCTAAATAAAAAACATCGATATTCTTATGTCTTCCCATGGTGAAATAACTTCGTATATTGTTATGTTTCTCACAAGAAATGTCGTCAAATATCATTATAGAGTTAATTTTGGCCCCATCAGGGTGAATCACCTTACCATTATCATCGAAAGCAAAATAACCGATTTCTTTTGGTAAAGTCTTCTGTAAAAACTGATACTTTGGTTGATACAGAGATTTGGAAAAAACGTATATATTTTCGAATCGCAATCCGTTGGGATCGAATAAAAGATTAAAAAGCACATTGGTTTTACCACAATTTGATGGCCCAGATATTATGCAACGAATGGAATCTGGTAGTAAAGGCCCGTGTTTATTTTGGGAAGCCACACCGGAACCCGTAAACTCGTCAAAATTCCTTATAGCAAGGCGTGGGCTCTGTGTTGTCACGTGCATCGTTAAATGTAAACTGAGTGAAATAGACACGTGCGTGCGCTTAAATAGATTAAAGCAGAATATCGCTTTTATCCAGCCAGCTATCCTGTTTCTTATCAAACCCCAGCCATCTGACCTTAACCTTATCTCCCCTGCGTTGGAGCACCTTTTCCACCAGATATACGTCTCCGGTGTTTGATTTACTCAACTCTTGTTCATAAAAGCCTCCATCCAACACGTCACCGGAAGAATCTTGCAAAACATACGTGACCGGTTTTGTAGGCTTAATAGCGTATATTTTAAACACTTCATTAGTCCAATTGGGAAGATATCCTTTAGTAAAAACTTTTTTATATTTACTTATTCGCACACTATCGCCTAGATTAAATTTCGTTTTATTTTTGACTACCTTACGCTTGCCAATTCTTGCCAAGATATCCTTGACATGCTTCTGCTTAACGTCTTTCGGTTTCATACCTATCGTGCGATGTACCGTATTATTGTAATTTTTAACTATAGTCGGGAGTATACTTATCCATTCATACGTTCCCTTTGCGGTAAACTCTTTCCACATGCGCTGCTTTAGCGTTCTATTAAATCTTTCAACAATACTCGCTTTCAAGTCTGAAAACGTCGCGTAATGATTTATTTTAAATTTTTTCATCAATGCGCTTATATATCTGTTAAACCATTCCGTCCCTTGATCAGTTTGAAAATGTTTCATCTTTTGTTTAGCGAGTATCGGTTCGAGAGCCTTGGCCACCTCGAGCCCTGATTTATTCTTTAATGGAATGGCAAAAGCAAATTTAGTCAAACAGTTGATCATGGTCATTATATAACGATATCCTTTGTTTAGTTTTTCATAAGGCTGCATCTCGACAAGATCGGCCTGATACAAATCATTTAGACCTTTAAGAGTTACTCTACGTCTCGGATAATTTTTTCGAGCTGGTCTATGGAGCTCATCAGCTATAGCACGTCTGACGTCCATGTTTACAATGATGGAAATTAAATGTTACAATTTAATTTATCCCTTTCGGGATGCTGCGGCCCCTACCACCGCCGCAGCAACGTGATGGCCTTCCAGAAAAAATTTAGTTGCCACCCCCGTGTTCCAGTATTCCGTAGAGACTATCAGTAAATTAGATTACCGATACTCTTCAAACGGAATACACGTACAGCCCCAGCCTCGCTGCACGCCGTGGTAGGCGAACTGAAGGTTCCCCACCTCCACCGTTATACAATCGATCTGCACTTGTAGTACATAATTATTTAAAATATTGGAGTATTGAACACGTACGCTATGTTCACACCTGTGGCGGCCGACGGAAACTCAATGTTCTATGGTTTTTAGGCCAACCGTCTCATCTACCAGGTCTTACCTGAGAGTGCCTTGGTAGGTGGCCTCACCACGGGAGAAGACGAGGCAACTCCCAGTAGTCCGTGGTAGTCAAGGGAAATTATTTTCTACGGTAATTAAACCAACCCTTCCATCAGCGCTTGGAATTACGGTGTTTTATGCCAACCTTCACGCCGGTGACTATCCACAGACCCGAAGCGTTCAAGACTAGGCTTTACTAGCTTCCCTAACACACGCACACACACACACACACACACGTACGCGCTCAATGCCCTATTTTTAAAAAATGTACCACAAGTGCAGGATTGATTGAAATATATAGAATTTGGAAAAATTATAGCCCCTCTGACCAATCCTTTCTGTTTTTACAATGCTTTAATATACATATACAAAATCCGTTGAGATAACATTTTGGGCAATGATTGGCAAATTCATAAGCCGTTAATTTTATACACATATCAGGACAGCATGTAAAGAGACGACTCGTTTTATAGATTTTAATTTTAAGCAGTTTAGGTGGATATGAAACTTTATATGATTTACATCTACACTTGCAGTAGCCAAAGCTCTCGCATTTACTACAAGCCAACCCATCAACCTGTTCCGGCGGTCTCTCAAAACATTTCAATTTACAACAATAAATATCGTCTTTACGTTTAGAAAAACAATCCATGTTTACAGTTGCACTGCTCGACAGCTACTGAACATATTTTACAAATACTCACCATAATATTATTGGAAATATAGGTACACGGGATAGGATTAGGCAAGTTTTTGGTGTTTGTAGCCGTAGGGTAGGGTGTCATACTCACCATGACGTTTCCGCTTGGGCCTGTAATTTTAAACAATTTAGTTTCATTAACAGTTACAATATCTTTGTCCTTTGTTCTCCGGATTCGGAATTCATTAATTTCTAATGCTTCCGTTTCAGGGGACAAGATCATTTCCTTAAGTTTTTCAAAATTTACAACGGAAGAGGTTTTCATATTTAGTGTGAGCCCCTTTACTTTGCACACTGGGATCAATGCTTGCCTGTCCGTTGACCAAACGAGGTATGCATATGTTTTCGGCCCTCCAGAGACAAATTCGACGATAAATGAGCCGGGTCCGTAGTCGGCCAGCTCATCCGTCATTTCTCCGAGGTAGTCCCCAGTTGGAACTCTGTACAGTCCACCCCTCAAATAATAGATCGTCGAGTCTGTGTCAAAATATAATACTTGACCCCCTAGAGCCTCCAGGTGCTCATAAAGCTTGAGCCGAGCCTGAGCCGTTGTATAGGCAGCTATCACCACGTTGACGTTTCTCATAGGCTCACCCACTTCTTCTATGTACTCCCAGCCGACCAGAATCACATCTTCATTTATAACCTGGATCCTATTGACCATAATGTCGGGGCTCGTTAACATTCTGAACAATTCTTTCGATTCTCTCACAATTGACGCTTTAGTCTGATTTTCTCTCTGCCCGAACTTGCCCCAAAATGAGTTTAACATCAATTTCGCCAATGATCTCAATCCTCCATTTTTAACAATTTTTTCCTTCTCTAATCTGACCCCTTCGTGTTTGTAATAATCTGCGATGTACTTATCCCTGTCCTCTTCAGTCTTGCACCACCCAGGATAGCCCGAAGCTTCTTGTTTCATCTTTAGAAATTTATTGATAAAGTCTGTAAATAATCCTCCTTTTTCGTAGGTGGCCACCTGGTATTCCCACAATTCAAACATATCTAAAATTATGTATCCCTTCTGGACAGCCTTGCGAATCTCGTCCATCGTCCAGGTACCTACTAGGGCTCTTTCGCCGCTTTCGTGGTCACAATCTTCTTGGTTTTGGGTCTCGCCGCAGGTTCTGCAGAGTACAAACATTAATTTATTGTGCATTTTCGCTGGGAGTACGGGGTGATAGAGATCTCTCGGGGGCAGGACTTTACATTTTAGCAAACCATCCACTTCCAAACCTCTCTCCCTACACTCTCTGTCTCCCACATAGATTGTTGGGTGTCCTAAGGGGTACTTGCCATATTTACACACGTACGGATAGAGAGAGCAAACGTCGACATATTGTATAGTTTCTCCATCCGCACATTTATGGTATGTCTTTGCATTGCCAGTCCTGCCGCCGAAAAACGCCTTCCTCGGATCTAGGGGCAGAGTGTCAAGGATCGGCAAGCTATCCAAATGTGTAAGTTTTTCTCTCTTTTTAAGGGCTCTGAACTCACATTCCCACATTTGTATCACGTTGTCACCGAGCTTTTCAATTTTTTTCAGAGTTCTTTCATATCTCAGCTGTAGCGTGTCTGAAGGGTCTTCTTTCAGGGGAGCCTCTCTGTTATAGGGGTAGCACTTTGGGCACCCATGCCAGTAGCACCCTTGAAACTCGTAAATGTTTTCACCATCAAATCCATCCACTTTATAGCCAGAAATCTTGACCTCCTTTCCTCGGCCGGCATGATCTATTCTTATGCCTCGTGTTTCCTCCTCATAGCTGAGCCATTGGATGGCGATGGCTGATTGCTTATCTGTCATTCTATAGCCATTTTTCGGGATAATGCCGATAGTGTTTGGTTTTAAAAAGTTTCTCCGGAAGGCCAGGTTGCACGCACTTGCGATGGTGATGGATTCGAGGAACGGGTCGACCTTACATTCTTGTAAAAATATTGTTCTAAACTTTAGGCAGGCTTGGGCCAAAATCTCAACATCAGACATGCAGTATTCGAGCAGCTCTTTCTGGAAGTCAAACACGTAGTTGTTGCTCACCTGTTCGCTATACCATTTTTCAAAATCGCTGTGAGATCTCTCGAACATTGTCTCGGGGCAGTAATACTGCTTATCTGGCATGGGGCCAACATAGTTCTGATTCGCCAGAGTATTGAATAAATGTGGGAAGTAGCCCTTTTTCTTTTCCGGCGGGAGATCGAATGCCTTGGGGAGAGCTGACAGGGCCATGGGGAAATAACTAAGGGAATCTACAAACCTGACGTTATCGAATTTCATTAGAATAATTTTTGTGCCTCTCATGACAAGCTCGGGGGTGAATTTAGTCTCTTCCATCATGTGTTTTAGTAAAAATTGGAAGTCAAAGCCTTGTCCATTGTGGGCGATTACACAGACGTTTTTGACATTTCTTCTCACCTGCAGGACGTACTCCATGAATTGTTTCACTGGGTCAGAGTTGAACACTCGTGTGCGGTTCTTACATTTTATACAAAAATCACTATCGATACACTCAGAGCAGAACTGCTGTGAAACACAGAGGTTGACTTTGTGTACCTTAACCTCAGGGTCGCTGGACAAAGCCTCGTCTTGGCGTGTCTCAAGGTCAAAGAAAATAAATAGAAAATTTTTGCTCTTTGGTTTCCCGTGATTACGCTTCATATAACATTTGTGGTTGGGGTCTGTATACTCATCACAAATCTTACAGTAAACTTCACCACATTTATGAGGGGTGGACCGCTCTCTAATCATCACCAACTTTCCACAATCAAGACATTTATGTACAGCTTTACATCTATCTGTCTGGTGAGCTATAAAACATCTCTGATTTTTAAACTTCATGTTGCATTTTGGACACAATATTCCACCATGTTCTTCTGTACAGGGAGGGGAAATGGTCTGACATTGCGAGCAAATGTTTGAACAGCGGTGTTCATTTTTGTGTTCGTAGGGGATGTGGCACCCCTCACAAAAGTAGGCGCAAGCAAACGCCGCAGTCAAAGAGTTGATCACATTGTAGTGGCCATTGTGGAAAAGTAGGTTAATTTTAAATTTTGGATTTTCAATGCTACCTTCAAAGTACACATCTCGCCCTTTGTGGTCATAATTGTAGACGGTAATTTTGAAATCTCTCAAGTAGGCTTGAAACTTTTCCAACTCTGGGATTCCCCCGCCATTCTCGGGCATCTCCACTCTAGCCCTACGAAGTAGCTCCTTAGCCCTAGTTGTTTGTCTTTGGCCTCTATCCATTCGTATTAATTTATACTCTGGGTCATTCGTAATCTTAGCTGCGGCCACTACTAAAGCACGGGGCAAACACAAATTATCTTTGTTATTTATCACCACAATTCCTGATCTAGCTCTACATTCCTCAGCAAACGTATTATACAGTCCTGGTCGTCTTTTACCACTGCCTACAGGAAGGTTTATTCTAGTACATTCTACTTTAAACGTATCGGTGGATTTGATGGATTCTGAGTTACTCTGTACAATGCCTCCAAAAATTTGCCACAAAATATCCTCGTTGACTTCCTCTGCAGGTCGAAAATTTACATAACCTGGCTCCTTACTTTTTAAGTTCAACGATTGAAGCGTGAACCCCAATTGGTCATCTGCATTTGCTTGCGCTTTCATTTCATTTACAATTTTGGCAAACCCCTGTCTTAACCAATCAATCTCGCTCGTTTCAGGAGGAGGATTTGAAAATTTAAAAATAGTCTTACTGCCGTAAATTCTAAATTTCTTAACATATGTCTGCTCATCACTCAGTATTTCTACAGGCTCATGGGTTTCCTGTACAGGTTCACAAGTTTCCTCTACAATCTGTTGGGACTCCATAGTACAAAGAAAATGATAAGACTTACCCTACACACACTACTGATACACACACTACAGTAAAGTATAAAGAAAAATACAAATAATTACGCACTACGTTAAAAAGACTCACCCAAATATACACACACTACAGTAAAATATAAAGGAAAATAATTACGCACTACGTTAAAAAACCGACACTATCACAAACTAGTTTGTAAAATATAAATATCACGGAGCACACTCAAAAGACGTCCTATCAAAGTAATAAGATTAAAACTCGCGGAAATACACACACTATAGTAAAATATAAAGTGAAATACAAATAATTACGCACTACGTTAAAAAACCAACACTATCACGAACTAGTTTATAAAATATGAATATCACGGAGTACACTCAAAAGACGTCCTGTCACGACAAACTCCTGGCAGAGAATGAGAGAGACAGGTAGGAGTGTGGAGGGAACGCCAGCGCGCTCACCTGTGTGTAGTCACGTAGGCAAAGAGAGGCCTGGTGGGGTATTTATAGGAGGCTGACGCAACAGCGTGGTCACCTACATCTATTTATAAATACGACTCGGCGCTCTGTTTTCCCATAATTCCCGCTAGTATGTGGCCGATTAATCAACAAATTAACGGCTGTCATCCATCATACGTAGCGTCACCACTACACGGCTACCTTTAGATAGTCACGTACGCCATGGTGGTCCAGGGCACGTGGGCCCAATCACGGGGGCGACGGCAGGTGACGTGGCCCGCGGCCATATGCTCTGCCCTATCGGGAGCTGGGGGCGGTTCCCGCAGGCGGTGACGTTGCGCGCAGCCATAACTGTTGCGTCACCAGCGGCAGGCCGCTCTAGATCCCAAAATAGAACGCACGGGCGGTGGCACACGCGGCCATACTAGTGTGGGTGTCACCCGTTGGGCGCAGCCATATTCGTGCGGCGCTGCGGCGGAGAAATATCAAACTGCGTGGGCCGTGCTGCACTCCAACGGTAGGAATATCAAACAAGGCCGTGAGCTGTGGGTAAACGTCACCCGCGGCGCTCCAAAAATATCATAACACACATTAAGACGCAATTAACTCAACAGTCTGCTAGACTAGCGGTTAGCGTTGTGGCGCACCAACTAGGAGGGCCGGGTTCGATTCCCCAGACCTCCACTGGTACTTTTTACTACTAAAATAGTCATTCACTACAGTATAATGTTAGGTTGACTACGGTTAAATTACCTGGAATTTATTTCCCCATAAGAGCCCATGTTGGGTCCTCAAGTGCCCGGCATTACTACTAGCAGGATAGTCATTGTCATCAATAACAGGTGGACCGCTAGAGTCTATTACCCGTGCCAGGTTGTAGCCGACTTGTGCGAAATAATCATTAAACTCCTCGGACACTTGTTTACTTTGTTGTGTGACCCCGTCATTTGGAGCAAAGATTCTGTGTGCTGTAAATTGTTGAAGCGGAAAACTATCTTTATTTTTTGACTTCCCTGCCAATTCATTAATTGTTTGCCAAAACAATTTTGGATCATTTTTATGGATGGAAATCTTTGTTTTTTAATAGTTTATTTTTGTTTGTTTTATTTGAAAATTTAACCAATTTCTATGCAGTAAATATTCTTCTTTTAATACTCTATTAAATGGCTGTTTTTTAAGAGTTTTACTCATCCTATCTCTTTTCCGAATACCTCTAACTAACTCCTCCGTTATCCATGGTTTTATTTTTTTAAGCCTTGGTTTGGTAACGGAAGGTTTTGTCGAACGTTCAACAAAATCTTTTAATTTATTAAAAAATAAATTGGCACTATTGTTCACATCTGGAATTTCAGTTACGCATGACCAGTCATAATTTATGACAAGGTTTTTTAGCAGACGTTTGTCAATAAAAGTAAAGCTTTCATTTTGATCAATGTGTGTGCATCCTTTTTTAATCTGTATGTTTAGAGCAACACAGTAATGATCTGTGATACTAGTTTTGATAACAGCAGTGTTAAATTCGTCGCAGTATTTATGTCTCACAAATATGTGGTCTATATCATGGTGGAAGAAAGATGGTGTGTGCATACGATTATTGCCAGTATCCCAGCCGTGAACTGTGACGTCACCTTTGGGCTACAGCTGAGATTTTTAACATTGACTCTTATGGAGCAAACCAGAATTTTTTTGCTTTAACTCGATTTCCTCGGCGTAAAACAGTTTAGATACGCAAAAAGCACCCATCATCGTAATCTGCATTAAATTCTAAATAAAACTATATAAGTTTTGTAACCTTTTTTACCTTTTTTATAATTTTTTTTTGCCTTACCAAAGTAAGGATATATTTTGCTCGGCATCAGGCTTATGCGTACCGTCTCAGCTTAACATGGATTTTCCTATTTACACTACTTGGAATGTCTACATTATATATATATCATAGTAATCTGCGTTAAATGGCGAATAAATTGATATAAATTTTATATAGTTTAATCTGTGATTGTTGTTACATTTTCGATAGGATATTCTTTGTTTACATTTTATAATTTTACAAAAAATCACTGATATTTCGATTTTACTCAACTAATTGGGCCTAAAACAATTTTAACACTTATAAAACCTATATCAGTTTAATATTCATCAAAAGTGCTTATTAAAATGGTTCAAATTTTAAGTATATTTTTCTGTCTGTATAAACTCATTCGGCTTAGAAAAATTGGCTCTAACTTTCGTATGGAAACAAGGAATAAAAATTTCTAATACATTTTCGGAGAAAAATTCATAGGCTGTACTTGAATTATTATCCGTGTCTCTCTTTTTGTATAATGTGTATATAACTCCAATGTCAATTCTTGTCATATAACAATGCTATCTTTTTGTTAAGTTTAACCATTTTTGTCCATCCAATTGACAATGCACTTACGTATACCATGTTTGTCTTACCCCCATGTCCAAATACACTGTCTATTGCTGTAATCTACGGCAACTCTTGCTAAGCTAAAAACATGTAATTCCATTCAAATAATACTACATCTTTCTTTACCCTGTATTAATTTTAACTTTTCTCTTTTGTATATAATTATTATAGTTTTTTATTATGTTTCAACCATTATAGCTCATTCAAGTAAAAAATAATCTTTCATAATCATTTTCTATATAATCGTTATGTGATTGTAATGTAATATATAATGTAGCCTAATAATAAGATTCGTGTATATCTATGTCAGTGGTATGTCCCGGATTTGTTAGAGCAGTTCCACGATATTTATTACAATTTGTAATTTATCCAAATACAATTTTATTTTAATTGTATTATGTAATTGTGTCTATATAATGGTAATAGTCAAAATTTTATATTATGTATTTAACTTTTCACCAGCAACAATACCGTAATGCCCAAAGAACTGAAGAAGGAATTAAAAATTCTAATAATTCTCAATTTAAATGTTTTCTTCTTTAAATCTAATAAGTTTGTTGACTTACAAAAGAGATATATATTGCTTATATTTAAATTACAATGTTTTTATGAACAAGAGTAAGTAGGTACTTTAAAGTGGAACGAAAACATAAAGGAAACATTTAATTGAACTGAAGATAAAAAGTTCAATGAAATCTGAAATAGGCCTAATCTGTTTGGCGTTTCGAGCAACCAAACATAAAATAAAGAATTTTTACTAAAGCGTCAGGCCTATTTTAGACAATTTTAAAAACACTAACAATCTTATACATTTTAGACAGATATCTGACGCAGATGTCTGTTACATATATAATGTTTATATCCCAAGCGATCTAAATCGAAAAATTCACGATAAAATGGGATAGTGCACACAAACCTGTTTCCATACGAAAGTTAGAGCCATTTTTCTAAGCCGAATCAGTTTATACAGAAAGAAAAATATACTTAAAATTTGAATCATTTTAATAAGCATTTTTCATGAAAATTAAACTGATATATGTTTTATGAGTGTTAAAATTGTTTTAGGCTCAATTAGTTGAGTAAAATCGAAATATCAGTGAATTTTAGTAAAATTTTAAAATGTAAACAAAGAATTTCCTATCGAAAATGTAACAACAATCACAGATTAAACTATATAAAATTTATATCAATTTATTCGTCATTTAACGCAGATTACAATGATATATATAATGTAGACATTCCAAGTAATGTAAATAGGAAAATCCGTGTTAACAGAGGCGGCCCTACATAAAGGCGAACAAGGCGGTGCCTGGGGCCCCGCGCTTTTAGGGGCCCCGCACAGCCGCGAACCATGTGGAAAATGTAATAACGTCATATTTAAAATATGAAAAAAAATCGGCAAAACTTCGTTCCAACACAACCAATTTTCAGTTTTGTTCGAACGCGGTTGGTGAGGGCTTGCAAAACTATTAACTTTTAAGGACAAGTTAAGGTGGTGCAAGGGGTTTTTTGTAGTTGAAAATTATACCGTTTTAAGTGTTTAATTCGACTATACAAATATTTTCTAATAATGGAAAAATATTTAAAAAAATTTGACACAATTATTTTATGACTTATTGTCATATAAAGTGGTGGTTTTACGTCACATTGGTGCTTGCCTTTCATAAAAACCACTAGAGTCTAAGGACCCATATTTTGCCAATTTTAATAATTAATTATGTAGATTAAAACAAACTATTACAAAACATCCACAAAATTATTTCAATTTTATATGACGACTTAAATTTATGACCTAAAAGAATATATCCTTTAAATAGGAATAAAATTGGTTTCAATTTCTTTGGCCAAAAATGCACTTTAAAAAAATATAACTATCATACTTTAAAAAATTTTTTTGTAAGCAGGAGGCAAGCCCAAATATAATAATTTTGAGTTTTATTACGCCTAATAGCTGACAGCTGCAACCCGCTCGTCTCCGCGCACTCGCCCGCCGCGCACACACGAGCACACGCGCGGGCTACCTGCCCCTCGGCTCTCTTCGCCACCGTTGTGTCGGTCCGCGCCGTAAATACACCCTTCAGAAACTATTTGATAGGGAAGACTCATGGCAAATATCATTTACAGAATTTCGGCCCATTTGCTCATGGTCAGGGTTTTATATGAATTTTCCTACTATCTATATTGGGGAAAAACATTCCAATTTGTCATTGGAAAATATAAGGGCAACTAAAATAGGCTTGTTAGTATCCATTATTAGCACTGGAATTAATATGTTTATTCTGCACGCATTGGGATGTACGGGCTCAAGATGAACCCATAAGTAAATTCTCTAAAAGAAATAAATCAGTAATACACGAACAAAAAGTATATCCAAGACACACAAATAAATTCATACTCCATCAAAAATTTACTCATACAAACCCTTGGGGCTATACAAAGCGACAGTGGTCAAATATTAATAATACTTCTATTATTAATTTAATCAGTTTTACTATTTGTGGACAATATTTTGTTTTTTTGTTACAGTTTAAGTGTTAGTGTTAGTACCAAAATTTCTACGAAAACGGTCCGCGTAAATGTACTATCTATCTTAAAGCAAGTAAATGTTTCACGCAAGAAAGAAAGCTTCAACAATTGCTTCAACGAGCTCTAAAGTGAAGTATTCTATCACAATGAATCGGAAAATGACTACCTCACCAGTGCATCTTGTCAATCTATGTAAGAGTTTAATTTATTACTACAGTATAGAAATTAATATATTTGCAACTGAGCTGTGGCGTGGCGTCGTGGCGACCTTAGAAAGAAAATTATATGCTCATTATACTTTGCTTTGCCATATAAGAATTTCATATAGGGAAAGATCTAATATATCCAGAGTGGTGTTATTCCATTTGTTTATTTGTGCATTACTCAAATTAAAAAATATATTGTCAAACAAATTATTACTGTAATTGAAACTGAATAGATTTAGGATTCTCTTAGATCATTCTATTATTTACATGGAATTTGATAGTGTCGTATAATTAGGCATAGTACATACTACTTCTGAATTATTCATAGATTGTTACTCAATATGCTATTTTCACTCAGCTCAAGTGTATTCCCAATGTAATAAAAACAACCTTTGTTGTGTTTAATGTATAGCCTGCAAACAAAATACTTTGTCACAGTAACATATTGTCCCAACTCAAATTTCTATGAAACACTTTGTCCCACTCGCTTATTTACAGTTTGTTAAATCAGCTAATGAGGTAACATTTTGTCCTGACGAAAAATTTACAAGGGTTGAGGAACGCAACTCAGGTAGTAAGAGCAGTTCAAATACAAGGGTCACGCGATCCATGCGGCCGCATGGAGCACCGGCCTGGGAGGGGCGCTGATTAAAATGACGGTGTTATTTGATATTTAAAAAATAACGCCTTAACAATCGTGTAACCTTTAATTTGTTAGTGTGTGTCAAAACACCGCTAAAGGTGGGGACTCACGGGACGGCAAAACTCCCGGAAGGATGTTCCGTTTCACAGCCGCAGGCTGTATTTTGGGAGTCCGAATGCAAGACAACGGCGAAACAGCCGGGCCTGGCGAAACTACCATGATACTCATTATGTTTAATTTCTTCTCATTTAGAAATGATGCTGTCTTCATTCAAGAATGTGGCTTTGCTGTGTCCTAAGACATAGAAAAAATGGTAGCCGAAAGGAGAGTCCGGGCTTTAGAAATGACATGGAAATTGGTGTCTTTGTATGTTATATTGTACTATGAAAGGCTGTTGGAAGTGAAAATGTAATATGAACTTTTTATACTCTTTACATCAGACGAAATTTTTATAGGGTCTTAAATCACAAAATTTGAGGTATTTCTGTTTATTAAAATGTCTAAAACCCAGAGGGCAGGAAAATAACATGTGGGTAATAATATTATATTTCGTTACAAAGGCCGGCGTTTCATCGGCCTCGAGAACATGTTTCAAGCTCAAGACTTCGAGAACGTGAACCGAACGTGAGTAGGCAAAACGTTTTAGGCCGAGTTATGATTTATATTTTTCATCATATTATCGTACACTATGCATTAAACTCTATAAAAATAAAAAATACATAGAAATAAAAACTTCCAACCCAGACCTCTAAAGCATGATTTTCGTTGTTAAAAATGGTTGACGAAAACAGGTGATATTGATGAAGTGCAATGATAAAAACAGTAGCAGGGGCTTTCAACCCTTCAAACCACTATAGCCCAGTCAATGAAGGGTAAACACCGGAACAAATTTATAACAGTTTGAAACCTATACCATTCGAGAGTACCCACCTAAGGGGTCAAAACCCCAAAAGTCCCCAAAAATCCCCTGGTGGATTGAAACGTAATTAAAAAAATTCTAAAAACTAGAAATTTTAAATAAAATTCATACAGTTATACCGATATTCATGTTTTTTTTCTATTTCTTAACGAAATGTTTTTACCTCAATGAATAATCTATCAAAACATACGTTAAAACAAATAGCTTATCTAGTGTTAGTTCTAAGTCAGGTTGAAATCATTAAAAATAAACTCTATTTATATGTTACCAAATTTTTTACCAAGCATCACATTTTAAATATAAATTTAAACTATGTTTTTTTTATCATTGCTACGTCGTAAAATATTAGTGGTCTACTTAGATAAAGAAAGATAATACTTTGTTAATCAGCAGTGATAGTCTTAGATTGGTCTAAATAAGGTTTAATTGTTATTTTACGGATTTATTGGCATTTCACAAGGGATTTTAAATTTTTCCTATCATCTAGGGCCATAAGAAATCCATCGACCCCAAAATGATCAATATATGTTTAGTAGTTTACCCTCTAGACGCTTAAATGCAAAAATTTTAGTTTGACTGTAAATAACTGACTAATGAGTGACCTTAGCTAAAAACGTATAATGAAACTTTCTGTAGACAATTTAACAAGAAATACAACAAAAAAGATTTAGGACGCTAGTCCTTTTCGTAACGAATCTACAAGGGTTTTTATAAACTCATGCAATTAGGGGTCCAGGGGGCTTTAAAGGGGGGCTGTGCGAAATGCCACCAGGGGATTTTTGGGGACTTTTGGGGTTTTGACCCCTAAGGTAGGTACTATCGAATGGTACAAGTTTCAGACTGTTACAAATTTGTTCCCACGTTGGCCCGTTTTTGACCTTCATTGACTGGGCTACTAGTTGTAATAAGGTTTAAGAGGATAAATAGAGCAGGACATTTAATGGTTGCCGGATATCAAATATACTCGTATGTTTTTTATAAAAAAAATGTTGCTTTGGGGGAAAATATTTTTAAAGTTCACCGACATTTTACTTCTGACGTAAAGCACACCAACGTAGTCAGGACTTGTTTCTGTTTTACATCCTTTAAAACAAAGACATTTTATAAGTTGCCTCCAGTGATTGTCTAGACCGCATTACGCGACAATTCGTCTTTCCTTGGTCTCATTCGGGTTATCGAGGATTTAAAAATGAACCAAACAATATTACCAATGTAGGCCTACACAAAGTAGGCTATGTATTTTTACATTATAAATTCTCGGGAAATGATTGGTTTTTTTTTGCAACGGATGTTGTAAACGCCAGCTCGACAACCTTTACAAAGTAGCTGTTTGGGGGTGTACGAGAATTAGCAAGGGTACCCGATTCTTAGGGAACGGTATTTCGGTATGCGCCTTTTCCTTTTGGAATTTGCAGGCCAAAGGTATCCGATAAATTTGCGGTAGGTAGGTTTTCTTATTATTCGCAGAACACAGGATGTATGGATAACATAAAATTTTTACAATTTTGAAAATTTCCTAGAGCTTTTTAGTTTAAAATTAAATAAAATCCAAATCAAAGAACCACGTCAGTTGTGTATCAACTATATAGGCCTATGTATATCATTCGATTTAGTTAATTATTATGTCTTAATGCGGACCAGAAAGAAAAAGAAACAAGTCCTGACTACGTTGGTGTAGCTTTATGTCAGGAATAAAAGTGAAATATTATGTCGATGAACTTTGAAAAATATATTCCCAAAAAGAAACATTTTTTATAAAAAATATATATTTGATATCCGGCATAACTATTAAATACAAAGCCACAAAGCTGTTTTGTCTTAAAACCTTTTTATAGACTCTTAGTGAAATACTTTCCAGAAGTTAAGCTGTGCATATTCATTCATTGAAACTAAATTAAAAATGTATTTGTTAATAATATTTGTTAAATATTGTTAAAAATATTTGTTGTCCTTAATGTGTACAATGTGATACATGCGTAGTGTACGGAAGTATGGCCTACGAACCGGCATGTTTTAAAGTTCTTTGTAGAATCAACCAAAGAAAATATAGGAATTTTATTGAACAATTTTTCAATAATAGTTTAATTTTGTTAATACTATTTGATTTCTGCTGGTACTATTCGTAATATTTTCCAATGAAGCGGCCAATCAATTGTTTATAAATAGGGAGGTCCATGAAGAAGGGAATTATTTATTTTATTTATAACTTTTAAATACATAAGTTTTTAACAATTAAAAAAATTTCAAATGTTTATTTGCAGTTTTTAATTTGATTGTTCTGTTTAGCATTTTAATTATTAAAACATGAGTGTCAATTTAAGGCCTTTGAGTCAATTTAGGTTTCAAATTGTCACATACATGATTATTTATATTGAATGAAATGATTTTTAAAAAATCAAGAATTGTTTTATTTTAGTCGCCCTTGATGAAAACTACGAATAATATTATTATGGGTTGGAATAACATTTCGTTTTTAAAGTTTTATGCAACAATTTAATTTGATAAACTAAATAAAATTGTTGTTTTATTTTTTATAAATAACTTTTGTGATTATTCAATATATGGAAGACCGAATTTTTTTTAAATATAACTGTATTTGGTGCCACTAATATAAGTTTTTTAGTGTTATCTGTATGAGTAATTGTCGGTAGTGTTTTACCGCTTGAGCACACCTCCAGTGCGAGGCGTGGCAGACAGGCCGTGCGAATTTTGCTAGCGTTTGAAAAACAATCGGCTCGGCTCACGGCAGCCAAGAGACGCCAACCACTGAAATTTGTAAAACTTGAGAAAGGCCAGCGCTCGACGAAGAGGGGTGAGAGAGAGAGAATGAGAGGGAGCGAGTTGTGAGTCCCTTTACGCTTCAGTGGTCATGGGATGCAGAGGGGTTGGCCAGGCACACATTCATTGGAGCACTCGCACGCGCACGGGCCAACCACTTTCTCTTTTTTGAGTGACAGTGCTGCATTCTACCGGCAGAAGTTTGTCCCTACTAGCCCTTGCACAGCCTTAACTGTAGTGGTTAACTGCAGGTCAACTGGCCAGGTGTTGGCCACACTGGCGACTGCAGTGCTGGTCGCGTTCACGTTGTCTGTCTTCTGTTAGTCTGCCTGTTGTTTGTTTCCCGCACGACTCACGTATCACATGATCTAAGCGAAATTTCTTGTTTGAACTTGTGGACGTTATACTAATCACTGGAAAATGGAAGGGGTGTCAAATTAAAGGTCTCGGTCCCATGCACGAGGGAAAATTATTGGCGTGTCCATACAATTACCAGGAAATGAGAAATAACGCAAAACATCCTCCATAAGAATAGCATGGAGGTTCAAAAACGTCTGCTTTGTGTACATTTAGAACATGTGTTTTGGTTTGATTTTCAAATTAGAACCAGATGTTGACAATGAGTGAAGATGATATATCAATATGCATCTTAAGTGGCAATATACTATAATAACACTATTTTTTTACGTTGAATGAGTGAAAATTCAGTAGGCGCGTTACTAACCTTACTAACTATACTACAAATGGACTACAGATTTTTACTTCGCCATTAAATTAGTAAAAAAAAAATAATAAAATTTAATAGTTTGCCAATAATTTAGCACATAGCCTATATGCAAATTATAAAAGCATTTTAATCGTGATAGAGGTGCTAAGTGGTTCGGGAACCGCCTTCTTTGATAACTTTGAAGCATGAGTTTTTCTTTTATTTAAAAACAAGATTCAAATGATCATATTGAGTGAAGGGGATATAGGCCTATTAATTAAAACTTTATGCGTGGCAGTCAACGGAAGTACTGATTCTGAAAGTGGAATTTCCCTATAAAAATGAGCATTTTACAGATTGCAGAATAGGAAAGAGTTCAACTCAAAGATGTTTGTCAAACAGATGAAAATGAAATGAAATGTTGAAAAAACAGCAGCATAATAAAAAAATTAACAAAAAATTTGAAATAACGATAAATATCCTCCATTAAAAGTATGGTGATTATAAAAAGGCTACTTTATTTATATGAAAACACGTGTGTTGATTAAGAGAGCCGAATATTGGCAGTGAGTGGTAATTTACTTTAAGGTGCTGGGTTAAAAATAACAAAATCTGACATGAGCGAAATATTTATATAACGAATTGAATTTTACTTTGAATATTCATTCATATTCAACTTATAGACAAACAAGACAATAAAATGGGTATGATTAACACTACTTATTTCTTGTATTTACCATAAAACATAAGAGTGCTGTCATTTTTCACGGTTTTTTCATATTAGGCTTACCGTTTAACAATAAATACATAACTAAGCATTTATAATGTGTGTTTTAATAGTAGATGAGTGTAAAGAGTGTTTTGGAGTGTTTATAAAAAAATATTAACAACAAAAATATTATCAGAAAAAAATAAACTCTCTGTAAACTTTTGTCGTACTGGTCAGTCAAATTTTTATTTTATGGTTAAGGGCTTTTGCCCATAAAAGCCACTAGTGGGTTATAATTAAGTTTGAGCGTGGGTTTGTGCTAAGTGATGTTTAGTGAGTGAGAACGGTATTTTAAAAAACTTAACTTCAACTAAAATATCAGAACCAGGACGTGGTACTGGTACAGTAGAATCTCGATAGTTCGACACTTTGTGGACTTAGAGAGTGTCGAACTATCGAAATGACAAACTATAGGGAGTATATGGGAAATTTTAAAACTGGGAGTATAAAAATCATAATTTGAATTTAGTAAACACTAAATTTTAGTGAAACCATAACCTAATTGAACTTTAACATTAATAACATTCAAATCATTCGCCAATTTGTTTACATTTTCACCTTTGTCAGGCTCCAACATGGACACTATCGGTCATTATTAACTTGTTAAGTTGTCATGGACCATGTCGAACTATCAGGAGTGTCGAACTATCGAGGTTCTACTGTAGTAATAAACGGGGACGAGCTTTCTTCTTTGGCAATTTTTGAGATATTAACGATTGAGAGAGATATTGCCTCCAATTTTAAGTACAAGAACATTATTGATCAATTTAGTATTGCAAAATGTAGAAAAGTAGTTTTGTAACAGTTAACTATAAGGATATTAATTCCTATTAAAAACTTATTCCTTGTTCTTTGGATTAGCACCTTTTTCTAACTGAATAGGCTAGTTTAGATTTATTTCAGGTATTTAAAGAGGCCCGCCGTTGAACTTCGCCTTGGGCCCCGCAAACTCTAGGGCCGCCACTGCGTGTTAAGCTGAGACGGTACGCATAAGTCTGATGCCGAGCAAAATATATCCTTACTTCGGTAAGGCAAAAAAATTATAAAAAGGTAAAAAAAGTTACAAAACTTATATAGTTTTATTTAAAATTTAATGCAGATTACGATGATGGGTGCCTTTTGCGTATTTAAACTGTTTTACGCTGAGGAAATCGAGTTAAAGCAAAAAATACCTGTTTGCTCCATAAGAGTCAAGGTTAAAAATCTCAGCTGTAGCCCAAAGGTGACGTCACAGTTCACGGCTGGGATACTGGCAATAATCGTATGCACACACCATCTTTCTTCCACCATGGTCTATATTAGTCCTACTGTCAGCAGTTACTCTTGTCGGAGAATGTATACCACACATGAAACCTGCATTATACCACACATCTAAGTACCTCTCAGTTTTATTATTAGGCTCTAAAAGGTTGGCGTTAATATCCCCCACAAGTAAGTATGTTTTGTTTGTTGACAAGTGTTGATATAGTATAATGTTAATATATTGTTATTGTAAATATCCAAATTCCAATGTATCCAGCTTCCGCCACAACCGCCAGCCTTCCGCTCCCTTCCGCCCTCACACAATGGCTCCCTTACAGTATTAGTGTAATTTCAGTATCTGTATTCTCTTAATATGTGTTATTCAGTAATAAACTATAATTTAAAACAAATCTGTGTTTTACTGAAAACACCAATAAACATGGTGTCAGTTTCATAGTAATTAAAAATTAAATTAAAGAGGATTGAGATAATAAATACGGATAATGTCGTGTGGAGCCTTGTGAAAATGTGTTTAAGTATACCAGTCCAAAAGTAAGTTTTCTACAGTTTACTGCAAGATAAGTCTTCAGTCAATTAACTTCAAGTAAAATGGCTCCTACTAGCCCAAATTCTAATAGTATTGACTCAAATATAGGCCCACTTAGCCTAGAGGGCAATTTGGCCCAGAACTGGAGATCCTGGTATCAAAGGTTTAAAATTTTCCTAACAGCAACTAATCTAGAAAAGGAAGAGGATGAAAGGAAAGTTGCAATTTTGTTGCACAATCTTGGTGTAAAGTGTTTGGAAATTTTCAATTCGTTTAACTTAAGTTCCAGTGATGCCTCCAAATATGAAACAGTTGTAGCTAAATTCGAGGCCTATTTCTCTCCTAAGAAAAACTTGACAGTAGAAAGACACAAGTTCTTAACACGCAAACAAAACCCCGGTGAGTCCTTTGATTCTTTCTATACTGACCTTGTAAATAAAAGTTTGAACTGTGAATTTGACAAGTTACGAGAAGACTTAGTGCGCGATGTACTAATATGCGGCCTAAGTCCCAACAACCAACACATCAAAGAAAGACTGCTACGTGAGGCTGACCTAACCTTGGAGAAAGCTGTGAATATCTGCAAGACTGCTGAGTTGTCTTCAATGCAGATGAAGGAGTTAGATGGATCGGAAATTGCTCAAGTAAGTGCAAGCAAATCATCCAAACCAAAAGTTTCGAGTAACAACCAGTCTCATCAATCAAATAGACAATTTAAGCGTAAGCCTAGTCCTAAGAAGTTTATAAATAATTGTAGAAATTGTGGAAAAAACCACTTTGTAAATCAATGTCCAGCTTACGGTATAGAGTGTTTCTCTTGTAAACGTAAAAATCATTTTGCTAATTATTGCCAGTCAAAAAATTCCAACAATGAGACTAAAATCAACACAAGTAAAAATACTAAAAGGATAAATGAGGTAATCGATTCAAATGTAAACGATAGGCCTACTGACTCAGTTGAAAGTAACTTCACAATTGATAGCGTTAGTAAATCTCAAAGCATAAGTGATTGGTATGAAAATGTAGTAATAAATCATAAGGTTGTTCCTTTCAAACTAGACAGTGGAGCCCAAACTAATCTATTTTCACACTCTGTGTTCAAAGATTTAGGTTTGTCTGAAACCCTCATGTACAAAACAAATGTTTCTATCTCCTCTTTTACGGGAGAAAAAGTAAATGTTGTAGGTCAAGTTGATTTAAATTGTGTTGTCAGAAGAAAAAATTACTCAATCTCCTTTGCGATCGTTGATGTTCATTGTACACCATTGTTGGGGTTATATACCTGTAGTGAGTTGGGTCTTATAAGTAGACATGTAGAATCTGTCTCAGTTGTTGAAAGTGATGATATCGTAGTAAAAGATTATCAAACTATGTTTGATGGCAATTTAGGTACCATCCCAGGAGAAATCAAATTAGAGCTATGCAGTAATTATGAACCTAAAATTGAACCTCCCAGAAGAGTTCCCTTTGCCTTAGTAGAACCCTTAAAATTTGAATTAGAAAGGATGGAAAAATTAGGCATAATCGCCAAGGTAGATGAACCAACTGAATGGGTTCACGGTATGGTACTAATTAATAAAAAAGGTTCAGGCTTAAGAGTTGTTCTAGATCCTAGAAATTTGAATAAATATTTAAAACGCCCTCAATGTCAAATTCCCACAGCAGAAGAAATTAGTAGCAAGTTGACAAATTCCAAGCTGTTTTCTGTTCTTGACGCAAGTTCAGCGTTCTGGATGTTTAAGCTAGATGAAAGTTCAAGTAGGCTATGTACTTTTAACACCCCCTTTGCTAGGTACAGATTCTTACGCATGCCTTATGGCATAAGTAGTGCTCCTGATTATTTTCAAGGTAAAATGACAGAATTATTCGGTAACATTGAAGGAGTTGTCTGTTATTTTGACGATATTTGTATAAGTGGTCCGGATCAAAAGACTCATGATGAACGCCTTCGGAAAGTGCTGGAAATTGCAAAAGCTAACGGAATCAAGTTCAACATGGCCAAATGTAAAATACGGGTACCTAAAGTGAAATTTGTTGGCCTTGAGTATTCTGAGTTTGGTGTTTCACCAGACACCTCGAAGGTTCTTGCGATACAACAAATGCAAGCTCCAGCTGATCGTAAAGAACTGGAAAGGTTTCTTGGTGTGACTAATTATCTCTCTAAATTCATCCCAAACTATTCGACTCTATAACTACACCGCTTAGAGAGCTTTTACGTAAAGATGTTGTGTTTCGTTGGGATAATTCCCAAGAAAGCGCTTTCCGAAAGCTAAAAGAGCTATTGGCAAGTCCTCCAGTCTTGTGTTATTTTGATCCTACTAAAAATGTAACTTTGTCTGTAGACAGTAGTTCTACAGGCTTAGGTGCAGTGTTGCTGTGTGGTAACAACCCTGTAGCCTATGCTTCAAGATCATTAACCCAAAGTCAAGTAAACTACAGCCAAATTGAAAAAGAAATGTTGGCTATAACATTCGGTTGTACTAGATTTCATCAGTACATATTTTCACGTAAAGTAACTGTAGAAACGGATCATAAACCTCTGGTAAGTCTCTTTAAAAAGCCTTTGTCACAAGCACCCCTAAGATTACAAACTATGTTACTCAAAGTTCAAAGATACGATCTTGATGTGGTTTACAAACCAGGTAAACTTTTGTTCATAGCAGATACTCTGTCCAGAACATCTTTACCTTTCCAATCTATTGAAGAAATTGATCACACTGATGATGACATAATATGTCAAGTAAATCTATTCAAAAACAGCTTACCTGTCTCAAAAGAAAAAATGTGTTTGTTCTTGAATGAAACAAATTGTGACAGTACCTTGGTAAAAGTAAGAGATTTAGTGAAAAATGGATGGCCTAGTAACAAAAACCATCTAGAAAACTCTCTTAAACCTTATTGGAACTTAAGAGAAAATCTTCATGTAATTGATAATTTGTTGTACAAAAATGATAGATTAATAGTTCCTCACAGTTTACAAAAGGAAATGTTAGCTAAACTCCATGATGGACATGTAGGTGCAAATACTTGTGAAACTAGAGCTAAAAGTGTTTTGTACTGGCCTGGTATCAATTCAGACATCAGGGAATTTGTAAATAATTGTATGACATGTGCTTTGCATTCCCCTAATAATTCTAAGGAACCAATGATGTTTCATGACATTCCTCCTTTGCCTTGGTCTAAAGTATCAGCAGACCTATTTGAATTTAAAACTTGTAATTACCTAGTCTTAATGGATTATTATTCTAAGTACATTGAATTGGTGTCTCTCAATGATATTAGTTCTAAAGCAGTAATCAACAAAATTAAGTCAATGTTTGCCAGACATGGTATTCCTCAAATATTAGTAACTGATTCAGGTACTCAGTTTACCAGCAAAGAGTTTAAAACTTTTGTATCAACTTATGAGTTCAGTCATGTAACAACTTCACCTAAACATTCCCAATCTAATGGTCAAATTGAATCTGGCGTAAAGATAGCTAAAGGTATACTGAAAAAATGTGAAAACTCAGATCCTTATATCGCTTTACTCAACTATAGGAACACACCTAAAGGTAATTTGCCTTCGCCAGCTCAGATGTTGTTTTCTAGAAACTTAAATTCTCTTTTACCTTGTTCAACTAAGTTTCTTGAGTCAAAAATAACAAAACCTAATCCGGAGCTTGTAAACAGAAGAAAGAGTTCTATCCAGAAGTATTACAATAAACAGGTAAAACCTTTGTCAGAACTAAATGTAAATGATCAGGTCTTGTTCAAAAAGAACCTAGATGGTCCTTGGTCTCATGGTAAAATACAAGCTTTAGGAAATACACCCCGTTCATACTTGGTGCAGGATGAAAATGGTAGACTGTATACACGTAATAGGAAGTATTTCATCTTATCTCCTAACCCTAATGTCAGCCCATCTCCTCCTAGTCCAAATGAAAGACATGTTGTTACAGCTGACCCAAATAGGCTTAACCTGAGCTCCAGCTCTCCCAATCAATCACCTAACAAGCCCAGTCCTTCTCGATCTCCCAATGACTCGGATGAAACAAATGTTGTAAAAAATATGGAAGGCTATGTAACTAAAAGAGGTAGGCTAGTGAGAAATCCTAGGAGGTTATCGTATGATTCTGCCTGATTCTGTAATATATTACCAATCTTGAGTAGGCTATATTTTTGTTATTTTGAGTTGTTAATATTGTATTATTTGTTTTGTTCTGCGCCAATATTTTGCTCTGTTGGGAAGGAAGATGTTGATATAGTATAATGTTAATATATTGTTATTGTAAATATCCAAATTCCAATGTATCCAGCTTCCGCCACAACCGCCAGCCTTCCGCTCCCTTCCGCCCTCACACAATGGCTCCCATACAGTATTAGTGTAATTTCAGTATCTGTATTCTCTTAATATGTGTTATTCAGTAATAAACTATAATTTAAAACAAATCTGTGTTTTACTGAAAACACCAATAAACAGAATAGTGTTATAATAGTGTTCGTCCAAAGCAAGAGTAAAGTCATCAAGGTCGTTATCATGAGTCCTGTAGACTGCCAGTAGATTAAATAGTTTACCGTGATAAGTGAAATCAAAACACAAGCCATGCACGCCGCCCAGCTCCACCTCTCTCACGGACACATTCACTCTGACACTCACATACACTAACACACCATCATTCCTGTTCGCACCCTCACTTGTATGGTGAGCCCTGTACCCTTCAAGGTGTACTCCTCCCCCTTCATTACCCAACCATGTTTCGCTTAAAACTATAATATCCCAATCAACTTTTATTGCATCTATATATACTAAAAAATTATCAATATTTTTGTTGAAGCTTCTAATATTCATGTGAATAACTCTAAGGGCACCTTCATTTTTAAAACAAGTAAAATAATCAACATTCAAAATATCATCAACACAAACGCTATTAATTCTTCTGTAGCCATCAATTAAATCATCATCATCATCTATCATTCTTAACTAAATGTCTTAATACTAACTAAAAAAATACTGAAAAGAGAAACGAAATAGTTTTACGAGAGTTATCGTGTCTAGGGACACATACATATATATATATATACATATATATATATACATATATATATATATATATATAAATTTTAATGACTATTATTTTCGGTCACTGGGCACCTCAAAACGAAAAAGTTACATGGTCCCGGGCTTAGGTCTTTCCATGAGACCTACGGTAATAGCTTATTCCCTATGGGAAATTCGCTAAAACTATTGTGTCTCAGGAATTTACTTGTAGACCCGTATGCAAGATTAGTTGAGAAGATAGGCCTATCACAAGATAATAAAGTACGTTCCTAAGACGAGATAAAAAGGAAAAATTTGTTATGTTTGTAACTGAAACCAAGTTTGATATTTTTGTTATCTAAAGTAAGATAGAAATTTATATTAAAAATCCATATATTTTTGTTTAGATCATAGGAAATTATAATGAAATGAATTAAAACTAAAAATGTAGTCTGACTTTAAAATTACAGTACCTTGGATTAAGTTGCAAAAGAGATTTTAAATCTGAATTAGTCTGGTAAAAATAAAAATAAAGATGAATCTTTTAATTATATTGTCGTAAGAAAATGTGAAATTAGACCCATAAATATATTCCTTCTTAGGGTAAATCTCTTGATTATAATTAAGTAGGCCTACTCTATTCTAACTAGGTGAAAAACAAACAAGCCCGCAGTTAATATGATCCTATACAAATAAAAATAAGAATGAAAAAAATTTGTACAATAAAATTACAACAATAATTTAGTGGAGAATCTTAACATTACAATGGATCATATCGCAGTTATGTTGATAACCTGCTCTCTTTACGTTCCGGGCGCGATGTCATTGTTGTCATCCTCATTGTCACCGCCGCCGCCGCCGCCGCCGCTGCCACTGCCACGATGTTGTAGCGTGTCCTCCTTTTGAAGATCGTCAATAGATCTCACTCTCCTTGTTCGTCCGTCCGCGTTGGTTTTGACTAGCACTCGTCCATCCTTCACCCACGCAAAAGCCAACTGTTTATTTTTAACTAAAGTTCTTGCTTGAAATAACAGGTTTTTGTTGTAGCTGGTTAAGTGTTCATTTAAGTAGATTCGCGAGGGTCGAAATGTAGAGCTTAGATGAACAGCATCGAGATTTTTCTTGGCTTTGGCGGCCCTCAGCCACTCAGAGCGAACTGACCGGCTGACGAAGCGAACCAATAGCAATATATTTTCTAGCAACATAAAAAAGTAAAGGGAGTCCCCCATAAGAAGTATACTGTTAGGTATAGAATAAAAAAGTTAGCTATTGGATCACTAGGAAGAAAGAGAAGATCAAAAGAAACTCACCCTATACAATATTTTATATATGTAGGCCTGTATATATATATATATATATATATATATATGTGCATTGATAGAAAACAATTTTTTCCCCCTTTGGGAACCTCGGAAAAATCATTATTATGAATCGGTTGAAGGTTGTATCACAATATGTTGATAGGAATGAAAATATGAAGCGTTGTTGAGTTCCCATAAGAATAACATGGGCAAATGTATGATGATCTTTATTTTTAATTTTCTCAGCAGCCAGTAAAGCTACGGTAATGATTCAAGATACTAAATTGTTTGTTTTTTTATGCTCTTTTGAATAGTATCAACCAAAATAGTAAATTTTAATAATATTTAGGTGGAAAAAATGAAAAACTGTTTTTTTACCCATTAAAACCCCCATAAAACCCAGTTCCCACAGTCCGACCGTTCTGGTTTGCCAAATCCTACAAATATACCTTGTTTTACATCTCTCTACTAAATTTTATCAAAATCGGATAATTTGGGAAAAAGTTCTAAGATTTAAAAAGATTTTATGTATATAATTATATATACATGCCTTAATACATGTCTTAATGTTGAATCTTAATTTTGATTGTTCAGTTCGTCAATATTTTTCTAGTTTAGGCATAATGACTGTCTACAGCCTTTACGTTTTTCATACAGTAATTCATGTTAAACAATTATGCCAAAATAATTTGGTTCCCAGGCTTGGTGATAATCATTCATATTACACTAGAAATAGAAATACAATTGCCATTGATTACCATAGACTTGAATTTTTTAATAAGAAAACATCCTGTGCAGGTGCTAGATTTTATTCCAAGCTTCCTGTGGAATTGAGGGACACAGACAATCTTGATATGTTTAAAAGAAAGTTGAAATCATACCTAATAAGCACTCCTTTATATGGCCTAGATGAATTAGGCTAAGTATGATTTATTTTATGACTGCAATGTTTTGTGTATGTTTATAGATTAGTTTAATGACGCCATTCGATGTATACCATTGTATACCTTATGAATAAAGATATTTTCAATTCAATTCAATTCAATTCAATTCAATACATACATAATTACATGCATACATTTATATAAATTTTTAAAAACCATATTTTCGAGTTCTAAGGACCTTAAAGTTAAGTTATCATGCCGTCGGGGTTAGATTTTCCATTACACGTACCGTAATAGCTCATTTTATATTTTAAACATTGTTACAGTTTGAAAAATGAAAAATATCTTTAAAGGACTAATTAACGAGAGTTGCATGCAATTACCAATACATATAATATACCAAAATATGCAAAATTTTATCCTCTACAATTTACTAATTTACACGTTTAAGCTATTTTTATTGGTTTGAGAGATATTTAACAAAAACTTACAAAAGAACATCCGCCATTTTGAAAAATCGGCCATAGCAGGTGAACGCAGCCTCGGAGAGTGGTAGACTTTTCACCATCGTTTTTCTCGGGTAATTTTACATAAGAATCGATCAAAATCATTAGGTTTGCAATTACTTCCGGGTTTCGCATTTTTTGGAGCTAATTTTACTAGACTACAGCCACAATGGCAGAAAATATCGAGTGATAAATCTATCTTATTTCAGATGGTACACTACCTTATTCCAGATAGTAATCAACTGTCAACACTTTTGTAAAAATTATTTTTTTTTTCGCTAAAATTTACAAATCAATATTTGCTGGTACGCCATTTGTAATCTAAATATCTTGACACTTCCATCATTGTACATATTTAAATGTTTAGTTTTTGTTCACAAACAGTTAGATTTTTTTTATAACGATCAGCATAATCATGATTATAATACTCGATTTAGGAATCAACTGCAGTATCCCATACACAGACTCAAACTACTAGAAACTACTCCTCACTACATGGGTATACGATTTTACAATAAGCTGCCAGTCAATATAAAATCACTAAACATGATTCAATTTTAAAAAGTTGTTAAAGATTTATTAATAATATCAAAAGAGTACTATAATGTAAATGAATTTTTGGTTGACAGTTTTTAATATACAGTAATTTGATTTAATTTAATTTATTTTATTTTATTGAGTTTAGATTAATTCCAACAAATTTGTTGGAAGTAAAGGATTTTCAAATTTAAGGAATTAAAAAAGGCTTTGTCTTTGTCATTTAATTGCATTTTATATTAGTTAGTTAGTTTTTAGTTATAGGCCTACCATTGACTAGACACCTGTTCACCTACAAGTTAATATATTATTGTAATCACTGTGAATGTTAATGTGTCAATAAAATCTTGATTCTTAAAATCAAACATAATTAATAAAAATCCGCTTTGTTCCCCAGGAGCTGTTTCGCCCCCGGCCTAACGCTGATAAACTTATATTTAACATAGTTAGAAAACAAGTTTATATTTAACAAATTATTTTATAGTACCAGGGGGACCGAGCTTAAGCTCGGTAAAATTATTACTTTCGTTTCTCACACAAAGCTCGTTCGCTCCGCTCACTCGCCAGGCGGAAGGTTTGCTGCACATTGGTATGATTTTCCTAAAACCACAGGTTAAAGATGTAACACATTGGTTTATTTTATCTACAGTTATCAGCTGATTTTTGTTCAGTTAAAAAATTTCCATAAGGATAACATGGGATCTTTGAAGGGCTCTAGCGCGAAAACCGGATTTTTCCCAGCTATGGGACCAGCTCCAATCGATTTCTGGTGGCCAAAACCCCCATATTCCAAAATTTGAAGGAAATCGTCGGAGCCGTTTTTGAGATAATTGTGCAAGCAAACAAACAAGCAAACATTGCTCGTATAAGAGTATAGGATTCCCAGAGTTCATTCACCCTGGGCCTACAATGGATTGGTGTAAAGTGATTTTAAATAAAATGTACTCTCTCCGGTCAACCACGCGGTCTACCATCAAACATTGAACTCTTCAAGAGTATGTAAAACGCTATTAAAATCAATTCCGTGTACAAGTTATTAAATTAAGTTAAATAAAAGAAAATTAGAATATCAAGTCTGAATTATACTGAAAACCTACACTGACTTATACTATTACTGGAACCGTACCTGAGCAGTAACGCTTTGCCGGACACCCGATGCTTTTAATTAAAGACGCTTATGCTCCCTCTCGCCTAACGCTGAAAAGAGGAGGATGATGCTGGCTGCTCGCCTGACACCCTGGTCGTCGTCATCGTCGACTGAGCTGCAGTGCTGCAGCTGGGCTGGGTGGGAGCTTGGTCGTCGCTCTCGACTCTCGACTCGACAGTGAATCCTTCCCCCACCACTGCCACGCATGCACAGCACGGTCGCTTCGTAAAACATAGAACAGCTGATTTCTACTGAGCAGCCAGACAGCTGATCCTCGGTGGCGCGCTAATTAAAATCGTCCGAACTAAATCGCTCGCCTAAATTTTAGTCCCTTACAGCAGAATGTTATCAGGATTACTTACAGCATTTTCAGCAGCCAGAGTTCAGAGCGGCAACACGGAACTGTCTGTCCCTCCCGGTACTGTTGGAGTTTGGCAGGGGTTTGTTTTTGCTGGTACTGCCAGAGTTAAGCAGCGCCACGGAACTGTATGTCCCTCACAATACTGCTAGAGTTCAGTAGAACTGCAAGCCGACTGGAGTCGCATACTCGCAGTTAGTGGCGGAGTGAAAACTGGCAGTTCCAAAGTTTTAAGCGGTGCTGTCACGTGTCACGGTTCCGTTCTGAAACAGTTCCAACGGGACAGTTCCAGTTACTTTGGCCCAACCTCTACTCGACACTTGCTCCGCTCGGTCGCTGCATGCACGTCTTCGGACTGTGCTGTGGCTGGCTGGCTCTTAGGAATGTTGGGCTAATAGATACATTAGTTAATTAGGAGGTAACTTTTGGAGTAATATTTATTGTAAAATGTGCGTATTGTTTGTCAGTAAAAGTTAAAACTAAAGGTCAGTGACATTTAATTAGTCTTATTCTTTCAGTTTAAACTAATACAGTAAAGAGTATTTAAAAACTCCATTAACTAGATAAATTTCCTAGGCCTTCCCCATTTCTAATTACATTTTAAACGGCTACATGTAACGTCTTCAGACTGTGCTGTGGACCGAACTCTTAACACTTACATGGCTTTGTGTCACATCTTAAGACTGTGATGTGGACCGAATTCTAACACCTACATTTTACACGGCTGCGTGTCACGTCTTCGGACTGTGCTGTGAACCGAATTCTAACACCTACATTTTACACGGCTGCGTGTCACGTCCTCGGACTGTGCTGTGGACCGAACTCTAACACCTACACATTACACGGCTGCATGCACGTCTTCGGACTGTGCTGTGAACCGAGCTCTTACACCTACACATTACAAGGCTGCATGTCATGTCTCCGGACTGTGCTGTGGACCGAACACTAACACATTTTACATGGCTGTGTGTCCCGTCTCCGGACTGTGTTTTGGACCGAACACTAACACTTACATTTTACAAGGCTACGTGTCACGTTTTCGGACTGTGCTGTGGTCTAACACTAACATCTACACTTTACACGGCTGCGTGCCTTGTCTTCAGACTGTTCTGTGGTCTAACACTTGCAAAAATCACAAATCACACAAAATTTCCCTTGAGTTGGATCAGCCTTGGCAAAGAACCGCCCTTGAGATCTCAACCTACTCTACCTCTACTCGACAAAAAAATATGTTCACGGCTATCTGAGTGCGGAATATTGTCGCTTGCACGGGCCTTAATCGCAAAATCGGCTACTTTTCGGCAAACGTCCTCAACTGATCCGTTGGGTGGCATGCCTAACAACTGAATAATTTTTTCTAAACCCTGATTTTCGGCCTGTTCCTGAACAGGTAACGATTAAGTTTTAAATTGGTTATCAGTCCCATTTTCAGAAGAGTACCATGGATTTCTGGCTACAGACATATCTCCCTCGCTCGTCGGGGTTTGTTTGTATTTCTCGCGGGGAATACCATCCTTCCAAAATTTAGCAAAACGCCGTCTTAACTCGTCCATTGTTCCAGACGTGCCTAATCCATATTTGTTTATCTCTAACTTAAGTTCATCTTAAGCAAACATCCTAAACCTACTAGTCCTAGGATCATCCTCGGAGGGTGATTTTCGTGTTAACGACTGAGTATCAAGTGACACACTCAGTGCGATAGTCGAGGGAATTGTTGTTACTACACCCCTGTCAGTAGTCTCTAGTTTTGGCCAAGAAACCGTCGTTTTTGGGGTCGTACCTACGCTGGTAGTCATACTTGAACTAGTTGTTTCACCAGTTGTACTAGTTGTTACACCATTTGTTACGCTAGTTTTATATGCTTTTGTTCCTTTTTCTTTTTTGTTTCGTACCGGTAAAGCAACATAAAATGTGCTACACAAAAGCCGAAACCAAAGTCTAAGAAATAATCTAAAGAGTCCCATTTCAAACAACAATTAATCGTAGTTAAAGTAAAATTTCTCAGGCGCCAGTAGTCTAGTAAAAATGTTGAACAACCCAGATTGCAAACTTAATGATTTTGATTGATTCTTATGTAAAATTACCCGAGAAAAACGATGGTGAAAAGTCTACCACTCTCTGAGGCTGCGTTCACCTGCTATGGTTGATTTTTCAAAATGGCGGCTGTTCTTTTGTAAGTCTTTGTTAAATATCTCTCAAACCAATAAAAATAGCTTAAATGTGTATATTAGTAAAATGTAGAAGATAACATTGTGCACATTTTGGTATATAATATATTCTTAATAGAATTGTTTTTTTATAATAATAAATTTTTTTTACAATTTTGATTTTTGAATGCCATATTTGAAAAAAGTAATTTATGCGTAAATGATAATTTTTATGAGTAAAATATTCTTAAAACATTATTATTATTTAAAAATGGTATTAAAACATCAGTTTAAGACATTTTTATTCTTGAGTACATTTTATTTTAATCAATGGTTTCGGAGATATGGGCAGATAAAGTTTGCCCCATGTTATTCTTATGGAACTAAAAATTAAGTTTAATTGTCTCTAGCTCCCTAACCGTTAGGTTTAGACAAAAATGTTAAAGTATAAAAAAGTCTTAAACTTACATGAAAATTTCAAAAACACCATAAAATGTATGGTGTTCCATAAGAAATTTTAAAGTTGGGCGCCATATTGGAAAAATGGCGGAAAATTTTGAAAAGTGAAATACATACCTGAAAGCAAGTCAAGTCAACAAGTCAAAAACATCTTTATTTCAGAAAACAAGTTACAGTGATTTCGATACACATTTTTTTACAATATGAAATAATCCCACATAGGCGTAGCCTGTGCGTGGGATTGAGTCCTTTATATAATTAAGATTAATTAAACTATAGATGTTTCTATTTTAAACATTTAACAATTAAACAACCGTGAAAAGAAAAACAGATAACAAAAGGCATAATGGCTACAGAAAAACAAGCGCTGTATAAGAAGAAAAAAAAAATAAAATAAAATTTTTGGTCTTAGCTGTTGATTTCATTAGATGCGATTACGGACCTCCTTCTCACTCCCTCAGCAATCATTCAACTTTCTCTCTCTCTCTCTCCCTCTCTCTTCACATCCACACACACACACACACACACACACACACACACCCACACACACTCAAAGTTATCTGCTCCGATCAACCTATAACCTGTAGTTTGAGATAATGACATTTTCTATGTTGGCACTTCCAATGTTGTGAAGCCATAACTTGACTTTTAGTTTATATGTTGATAGCTTACAAGAAAGGAAATCTTTAAGATGATCCGGCAGATTACGGTAAATTATATGAGCTACATAAAAGGAATTAGTTGTCGAGAATGTTTTAATTAATTTTGGAAATTTAATAGCCAAAGCAGCATGTCTAGTCGAATATTGATGTGTAGGGTATTCAAAAATATTATGAAAATTCTTAAAAATGTAAGTAACAATTACCCTAACAAAGAGCTGCCTTACATCCAAAACTCGTATTTCCGCGTACAGTGCTTCAGACGAGTAACGCCGACACCTTCCTAGGGCTGCTTTTAAAATTGCCTTTTGAGTTATATATAAAGGGTCGAGAGTTGTTCTATAAGCTGCCACCCACATTATAATACCTCCCTCCAAGAGTGATTGAGCATACGCGTGATAGGCCATTCTAATTTCATCTAAGTTTAGAATTTCCCCTAATTGTTTGAATGCGTATATCAATTTCCTAAGTCGATTATTCAAAAAAGATATATGAGCCGCCCAAGTCAGTCTATTATCGATTATAACCCCTAAATATTTGTATTTATCTACCCGCCCAAGAGATTCACAATGACACGTCAAACTATAAATATCTCCACACAAATGTAACTTAATTTCACTAATTTGAGTATCACTGACATCTCTAAGAGCAATGGGCATGAATTTAGATTTAGATATGTTCAAAGAAAGTAAATTTTGATCGAACCATTTTTTGACAAGCGACAAATCTTGAACAGCCTTATTTACAACTTCATCCCAATTAGAACCTTCAATGAAAATAGCAGTGTCATCGGCAAAAAGTGATAACTTTCCAGAAATTCCAATTCGAGACAAATTGTTTATGTATATTAAAAATAAAATAGGACCCAACGTACTACCCTGGATTACGCCATAGTTAACAGTTGTAGGACTACTAATAACCCCATTTATTGAGGTTAGCTGTTCGCGGTTCTCAAGATAACTTTGGAACCAGTTATATTCGTTATTTTTTATTCCCACTAACTTTAACTTCGCAAGTAGTTTTGTTCTATCAACGGAATCAAAGGCTTTGGCCAAATCAAGGAAAATCATTAAACACTTATTGCTATTAGACACTGCTGCATTAAGGTTTTTCGAGATGTTAAAAAACGCATCAGAAATATTTTTACTTTTCCTAAACCCAAACTGGCAACCCGTTAAAATGCTATTCTCTTCAAGATAACAAACTAATTGATCTTTAATTATTTTTTCTAAAACTTTAGAGAACACACTCAACAAACTAATTGGTCTAAAATTAGATTTTTCTGTTACGTCGTTACCTTTATACAACGGAATAACCTTAGCGACCTTGAAGGCGTCGGGACACTCGCCCGAGCGTATACTGGCATTAATAATATGAAGGAGCGGTCTGCTGAGCGTTGGTAGGTTATCGATTAAAAAGGAGGCAGATATACAATCGTACCCTGGAGCTGAGCCTCCGCGCAAACTTGTAACATACCGTGTTAAGTCTTGCTCGGAAATAGTTTGTAGTGTAAAAGTAGTGTTAGCAGGATAGTCATTGTCATCAATAACAGGTGGACCGCTAGAGTCTATTACCCGTGCCAGGTTGTAGCCGACTTGTGCGAAATAATCATTAAACTCCTCGGCCACTTGTTTACTTTGTTGTGTGACCCCGTCATTTGGAGCAAAGATTCTGTGTGCTGTAAATTGTTGAAGCGGAAAACTATCTTTATTTTTTGACTTCCCTGCCAATTCATTAATTGTTTGCCAAAACAATTTTGGATCATTTTTATGGATGGAAATCTTTGTTTTGTAATAGTTTATTTTTGTTTGTTTTATTTGAAAATTTAACCAATTTCTATGCAGTAAATATTCTTCTTTTAATACTCTATTAAATGGCTGTTTTTTAAGAGTTTTACTCATCCTATCTCTTTTCCGAATACCTCTAACTAACTCCTCCGTTATCCATGGTTTTATTTTTTTAAGCCTTGGTTTGGTAACGGAAGGTTTTGTCGAACGTTCAACAAAATCTTTTAATTTATTAAAAAATAAATTGGCACTATTGTTCACATCTGGAATTTCAGTTACGCATGACCAGTCATAATTTATGACAAGGTTTTTTAGCAGACGTTTGTCAATAAAAGTAAAGCTTTCATTTTGATCAATGTGTGTGCATCCTTTTTTAATCTGTATGTTTAGAGCAACACAGTAATGATCTGTGATACTAGTTTTGATAACAGCAGTGTTAAGTTCGTCGCAGTATTTATGTCTCACAAATATGTGGTCTATATTAGTCCTACTGTCAGCAGTCACTCTTGTCGGAGAATGTATACCACACATGAAACCTGCACCATACAACACATCTAAGTACCTCTCAGTTTTATTATTAGGCTCTAAAAGGTTGGCGTTAATATCCCCCACAAGTAAGTATGTTTTGTTTGTTGACAAGTTAGAATAGTGTTCGTCCAAAGCAAGAGTAAAGTCATCAAGGTCGTTATCATGAGTCCTGTAGACTGCCAGTAGATTAAATAGTTTACCGTGATAAGTGAAATCAAAACACAAGCCATGCACGCCGCCCAGCTCCACCTCTCTCACGGACACATTCACTCTGACACTCACATACACTAACACACCATCATTCCTGTTCGCACCCTCACTTGTATGGTGAGCCCTGTACCCTTCAAGGTGTACTCCTCCCCCTTCATTACCCAACCATGTTTCGCTTAAAACTATAATATCCCAATCAACTTTTATTGCATCTATATATACTAAAAAATTATCAATATTTTTGTTGAAGCTTCTAATATTCATGTGAATAACTCTAAGGGCACCTTCATTTTTAAAACAAGTAAAATAATCAACATTCAAAATATCATCAACACAAACGCTATTAATTCTTCTGTAGCCATCAATTAAATCATCATCATCATCTATCATTCTTAACTAAATGTCTTAATACTAACTAAAAAAATACTGAAAAGAGAAACGAAATAGTTTTACGAGAGTTATCGTGTCTAGGGACACATACATATATATATATATACATATATATATACATATATATATATATATATATATATATATAAATTTTAATGACTATTATTTTCGGTCACTGGGCACCTCAAAACGAAAAAGTTACATGGTCCCGGGCTTAGGTCTTTCCATGAGACCTACGGTAATAGCTTATTCCCTATGGGAAATTCGCTAAAACTATTGTGTCTCAGGAATTTACTTGTAGACCCGTATGCAAGATTAGTTGAGAAGATAGGCCTATCACAAGATAATAAAGTACGTTCCTAAGACGAGATAAAAAGGAAAAATTTGTTATGTTTGTAACTGAAACCAAGTTTGATATTTTTGTTATCTAAAGTAAGATAGAAATTTATATTAAAAATCCATATATTTTTGTTTAGATCATAGGAAATTATAATGAAATGAATTAAAACTAAAAATGTAGTCTGACTTTAAAATTACAGTACCTTGGATTAAGTTGCAAAAGAGATTTTAAATCTGAATTAGTCTGGTAAAAATAAAAATAAAGATGAATCTTTTAATTATATTGTCGTAAGAAAATGTGAAATTAGACCCATAAATATATTCCTTCGTAGGGTAAATCTCTTGATTATAATTAAGTAGGCCTACTCTATTCTAACTAGGTGAAAAACAAACAAGCCCGCAGTTAATATGATCCTATACAAATAAAAATAAGAATGAAAAAAATTTGTACAATAAAATTACAACAATAATTTAGTGGAGAATCTTAACATTACAATGGATCATATCGCAGTTATGTTGATAACCTGCTCTCTTTACGTTCCGGGCGCGATGTCATTGTTGTCATCCTCATTGTCACCGCCGCCGCCGCTGCCACTGCCACGATGTTGTAGCGTGTCCTCCTTTTGAAGATCGTCAATAGATCTCACTCTCCTTGTTCGTCCGTCCGCGTTGGTTTTGACTAGCACTCGTCCATCCTTCACCCACGCAAAAGCCAACTGTTTATTTTTAACTAAAGTTCTTGCTTGAAATAACAGGTTTTTGTTGTAGCTGGTTAAGTGTTCATTTAAGTAGATTTGCGAGGGTCGAAATGTAGAGCTTAGATGAACAGCATCGAGATTTTTCTTGGCTTTGGCGGCCCTCAGCCACTCAGAGCGAACTGACCGGCTGACGAAGCGAACCAATAGCAATATATTTTCTAGCAACATAAAAAAGTAAAGGGAGTCCCCCATAAGAAGTATACTGTTAGGTATAGAATAAAAAAGTTAGCTATTGGATCACTAAGAAGAAAGAGAAGATCATAAGAAACTCACCCTATACAATATTTTATATATGTAGGCCTGTATATATATATATATATATATATATATATATATATATATATGTGCATTGATAGAAAACAATTTTTTCCCCCTTTGGGAACCTCGGAAAAATCATTATTATGAATCGGTTGAAGGTTGTATCACAATATGTTGATAGGAATGAAAATATGAAGCGTTGTTGAGTTCCCATAAGAATAACATGGGCAAATGTATGATAATCTTTATTTTTAATTTTCTCAGCAGCCAGTAAAGCTACGGTAATGATTCAAGATACTAAATTGTTTGTTTTTTTTATGCTCTTTTGAATAGTATCAACCAAAATAGTAAATTTTAATAATATTTAGGTGGAAAAAATGAAAAACTGTTTTTTTACCCATAAAAACCCCCATAAAACCCAGTTCCCACAGTCCGACCGTTCTGGTTTGCCAAATCCTACAAATATACCTTGTTTTACATCTCTCTACTAAATTTTATCAAAATCGGATAATTTGGGGAAGAGTTCTAAGATTTAAAAAGATTTTATGTATATAATTATATATACATGCCTTAATACATGTCTTAATGTTGAATCTTAATTTTGATTGTTCAGTTCGTCAATATTTTTCTAGTTTAGGCATAATGACTGTCTACAGCCTTTACGTTTTTCATACAGTAATTCATGTTAAACAATTATGCCAAAATAATTTGGTTCCCAGGCTTGGTGATAATCATTCATATTACACTAGAAATAGAAATAAAATTGCCATTGATTACCATAGACTTGAATTTTTTAATAAGAAAACATCCTGTGCAGGTGCTAGATTTTATTCCAAGCTTCCTGTGGAATTGAGGGACACAGACAATCTTGATATGTTTAAAAGAAAGTTGAAATCATACCTAATAAGCACTCCTTTATATGGCCTAGATGAATTAGGCTAAGTATGATTTATTTTATGACTGCAATGTTTTGTGTATGTTTATAGATTAGTTTAATGACGCCATTCGATGTATACCATTGTATACCTTATGAATAAAGATATTTTCAATTCAATTCAATTCAATTCAATTCAATACATACATAATTACATGCATACATTTATATAAATTTTTAAAAACCATATTTTCGAGTTCTAAGGACCTTAAAGTTAAGTTATCATGCCGTCGGGGTTAGATTTTCCATTACACGTACCGTAATAGCTCATTTTATATTTTAAACATTGTTACAGTTTGAAAAATGAAAAATATCTTTAAAGGACTAATTAACGAGAGTTGCATGCAATTACCAATACATATAATATACCAAAATATGCAAAATTTTATCCTCTACAATTTACTAATTTACACGTTTAAGCTATTTTTATTGGTTTGAGAGATATTTAACAAAAACTTACAAAAGAACATCCGCTATTTTGAAAAATCGGCCATAGCAGGTGAACGCAGCCTCGGAGAGTGGTAGACTTTTCACCATCGTTTTTCTCGGGTAATTTTACATAAGAATCGATCAAAATCATTAGGTTTGCAATTACTTCCGGGTTTCGCATTTTTTGGAGCTAATTTTACTAGACTACAGCCACAATGGCAGAAAATATCGAGTGATAAATCTATCTTATTTCAGATGGTACACTACCTTATTCCAGATAGTAATCAACTGTCAACACTTTTGTAAAAATTATTTTTTTTTTTCGCTAAAATTTACAAATCAATATTTGCTGGTACGCCATTTGTAATCTAAATATCTTGACACTTCCATCATTGTACATATTTAAATGTTTAGTTTTTGTTCACAAACAGTTAGATTTTTTTTATAACGATCAGCATAATCATGATTATAATACTCGATTTAGGAATCAACTGCAGTATCCCATACACAGACTCAAACTACTAGAAACTACTCCTCACTACATGGGTATACGATTTTACAATAAGCTGCCAGTCAATATAAAATCACTAAACATGATTCAATTTTAAAAAGTTGTTAAAGATTTATTAATATCAAAAGAGTACTATAATATAAATGAATTTTTGGTTGACAGTTTTTAATATACAGTAATTTGATTTAATTTAATTTATTTTATTTTATTGAGTTTAGATTAATTCCAACAAATTTGTTGGAAGTAAAGGATTTTCAAATTTAATGAATTAAAAAAGGCTTTGTCTTTGTCATTTAATTGCATTTTATATTAGTTAGTTAGTTTTTAGTTATAGGCCTACCATTGACTAGACACCTGTTCAAGTACAAGTTAATATATTATTGTAATCACTGTGAATGTTAATGTGTCAATAAAATCTTGATTCTTAAAATCAAACATAATTAATAAAAATCCGCTTTGTTCCCCAGGAGCTGTTTCGCCCCCGGCCTAACGCTGATAAACTTATATTTAACATAGTTAGAAAACAAGTTTATATTTAACAAATTATTTTATATTCCCAGAGTTCATTCACCCTGGGCCTACAATAGATTGGTGTAAAGTGATTTTAAATAAAATGTACTCTCTCCGGTCAACCACGCGGTCTACCATCAAACATTGAACTCTTCAAGAGTATGTAAAACGCTATTAAAATCAATTCCGTGTACAAGTTATTAAATTAAGTTAAATAAAAGAAAAATTAGAATATCAAGTCTGAATTATACTGAAAACCTACACTGACTTATACTATTACTGGAACCGTACCTGAGCAGTAACGCTTTGCCGGACGCCCGATGCTTTTAATTAAAGACGCTTATGCTCCCTCTCGCCTAACGCTGAAAAGAGGAGGATGATGCTGGCTGCTCGCCTGACACCCTGGTCGTCGTCATCGTCGACTGAGCTGCAGTGCTGCAGCTGGGCTGGGTGGGAGCTTGGTCGTCGCTCTCGACTCTCGACTCGACAGTGAATCCTTCCCCCACCACTGCCACGCATGCACAGCACGGTCGCCTCGTAAAACATAGAACAGCTGATTTCTACTGAGCAGCCAGACAGCTGATCCTCGGTGGCGCGCTAATTAAAATCGTCCGAACTAAATCGCTCGCCTAAATTTTAGTCCCTTACAGCAGAATGTTATCAGGATTACTTACAGCATTTTCAGCAGCCAGAGTTCAGAGCGGCAACACGGAACTGTCTGTCCCTCCCGGTACTGTTGGAGTTTGGCAGGGGTTTGTTTTTGCTGGTACTGCCAGAGTTAAGCAGCGCCACGGAACTGTATGTCCCTCACAATACTGCTAGAGTTCAGTAGAACTGCAAGCCGACTGGAGTCGCATACTCGCAGTTAGTGGCGGAGTGAAAACTGGCAGTTCCAAAGTTTTAAGCGGTGCTGTCACGTGTCACGGTTCCGGTTCTGAAACAGTTCCAACGGGACAGTTCCAGTTACTTTGGCCCAACCTCTACTCGACACTTGCTCCGCTCGGTCGCTGCATGCACGTCTTCGGACTGTGCTGTGGCTGGCTGGCTCTTAGGAATGTTGGGCTAATAGATACATTAGTTAATTAGGAGGTAACTTTTGGAGTAATATTTATTGTAAAATGTGCGTATTGTTTGTCAGTAAAAGTTAAAACCAAAGGTCAGTGACATTTAATTAGTCTTATTCTTTCAGTTTAAACTAATACAGTAAAGAGTATTTAAAAACTCCATTAACTAGATAAATTTCCTAGGCCTTCCCCATTTCTAATTACATTTTAAACGGCTACATGTAACGTCTTCAGACTGTGCTGTGGACCGAATTCTAACACCTACATTTTACACGGCTGCGTGTCACGTCTTCGGACTGTGCTGTGAACCAAATTCTAACACCTACATTTTACACGGCTGCATGCACGTCTTCGGACTGTGCTGTGAACCGAGCTCTTACACCTACACATTACACGGCTGCGTGTCATGTCTCTGGACTGTGCTGTGAACCGAACTCTTACACCTACACATTACACGGCTGCGTGTCACGTCTTCGCACTGTGCTGTGAACCGAACTCTTACACCTACACATTACATGGCTGCATGTCATGTCTCCGGACTGTGCTGTGGACCGAACACTAACACATTTTACATGGCTGTGTGTCCCGTCTCCGGACTGTGCTGTGGACCGAACACTAACACTTACATTTTACAAGGCTACGTGTCACGTTTTCGGACTGTGCTGTGGTCTAACACTAACATCTACACTTTACACGGCTGCGTGCCTTGTCTTCGGACTGTGCTGTGGTCTAACACTTGCAAAAATCACAAATCACACAAAATTTCCCTTGAGTTGGATCAGCCTTGGCAAAGAACCGCCCTTGAGATCTCAACCTACTCTATCTCTACTTTACACTTGCTCCGCATGGTCGCTGCATGCACGTCTTCGGACTGTGCTGTGGCTGGCTGGCTCTTAGAAATGTTGGGCTAACAGATACATTAGTTAATTAGGAGGTAACTTTTGGAGTAATATTTATTGTAAAATGTGTATTGTTTGTCAGTAAAAGTTAAAACTAAAGGTCAGTAACCTTTATTCAGTCTTATTCTTTCAGTTTAAACTAATACAGTAAAGAGTATTTATAAGCTCCATTAACTAGATAAATTTCCTCGGCCTTCCCCATTTCTAACTACATTTTAAACGGCTACATGTAACGTCTTCAGACTGTGCTGTGGACCGAACTCTTAACACTTACATTTTACATGGCTTTGTGTCACATCTTTAGACTGTGCTGTGGACCGAATTCTAACACCTACATTTTACACGGCTGCGTGTCACGTCTTCGGACTGTGCTGTGAACCGAATTCTAACACCTACATTTTACACGGCTGCGTGTCACGTCTTTGGACTGTGCTGTGGACCGAACTCTAACACCTAAACATTACACGGCTGCATGCACGTCTTCGGACTGTGCTGTGAACCGAGCTCTTACACCTACACATTACACAGCTGTGTGTCATGTCTCTGAACTGTGCTGTGAACTGAACTCTTACACCTACACATTACACGGCTGCGTGTCACGTCTTCGCACTGTGCTGTGAACCGAACTCTTACACCTACACATTACATGGCTGCATGTCATGTCTCCGGACTGGGCTGTGGACCGAACACTAACACATTTTACATGGCTGTGTGTCCCGTCTCCGGACTGGGCTGTGGACCGAACACTAACACTTACATTTTACAAGGCTACGTGTCACGTTCTCGGACTGTGCTGTGGTCTAACACTTGCAAAAATCACAAATCACACAAAATTTCCCTTTAATTGGATCAGCCTTGGCAAAGAACCGCCCTTGAGATCTCATTGCTCAGAGTTAAGCCTAATTTAAAGAGCTAGTTTGAGGCATCACACGTAAATAAACATAAATAATTATCAAACATTCTTAGGTATTATTACATTTGGCGTCTAACATGGGGCAGTAGTAATTTAAAAAACAATTTTAAAATGTATCTTACAGGACTGAGCCCTAACTAACAATATAAAACCTTGAAAATAAGTTGAAAATTGCAGGAGTTCCAATCAGAAAAAAACCCTAAGCATATTAGATAAGTATAGATGTGTAACTCAAAATAAATCTTTTAATCTTATTACGTTACAATATTGTTTTCATTTTCAGGTTGAAGAAAGCATTACTTCAAGACAAAATGAATGCACAGCTCAGCAAGAAGGAATCCTGTGTCAGTGTGGCAACTGTAACAAGAACTTGAATTGCAGTAAAACGGTACCCCATGGGGTACCTTTTATGCATAAAAGGTCTAAAATTAAAACAAATGAAAAAACACATGAGGGCTTGAAGTTGTATCCATGTCATGAATGTAAAAAGGCATTCTCAGTAAGTAATGCATTAAAGAATCATGTTTTGTTTCAACATTCCAAAAAGAGAGAGAGAAAACATTTATGTAATACTTGTAATAAAAGTTTTTTTGAAATGAAACATCTTAATGATCACATTCATAATGTGCATTTGGATCTGAAAAAGTTTGTTAAATATGGTTGCAAGTATTGTGACAAAGCATATGCAGATAAGTGTTCTCTTTTAAGACATGTTAGAGTGATGCATGAAAGAAAAGAAGATTTTATCTGTGGAGAGTGTAAGTTGAATTTTTATGATAAGCGTCTTTTAATTACACACATAAAAACAAAACACCTGGTAAAAGAATCATTCAGCTGTAATCTATGTGGAAAGGTTTATCAATCAAAACCTGGCTTATATTTTCACATGACTAGCAAACATTCAACAAATGATCATATTTGTGAAGAATGTGGCAAAGTGTTCACAGGTAAATATTTCCTAAAATTTCACATGGTTGTACATTCAAATGAAAAGCCGTTTATCTGTCCAGCTTGTGGCAAGGGATTCAAACGTAGATTGAACTTAGACCAACACCTCCACACCCACTCTGAAGCCAGACCATTCCAGTGTTCGGTTTGTGACAAGACATTCCGATTGAGAACACACGTCAAACAACACATGGCTGTGCATGGACTAATAAAATCTCACAAATGTCCAACGTGTCATGAATGTTTTGCAAGAAAATCTGAATTGAACCGTCATATCTCAACCCATTATTCACTGGATTAGCTACCTTAAGGGAATTACCTTACTCCTGGTGTGATTCAACTTGTAACATGTATTATACCCAAACAGAAATTTAAAACAACGTCACATTTAAGTGTTTAAACATTGAAATAGTTATCCATCATGTGATCACAAGAAATATTCTGCAGTGTGACATAGAACTGCTCTAAATTAGTTAATTTTTTGTTATTTTTATAATTTTTTTGTATAATAATTAATTTGACTTCATAAAATCCAGGCATTGGGCACTTTTACACTTGACGATCTGAAAATGGCACAAATTTGCCAATCTCAAGAATTTGTGCGTAGCCATTTGGTGAGGTGTAGATTGATAACCACATGGTATAAGTTTGTTAGTTTTTTAAGGATTATTTTAAACAATTTGTAGCTCCGTCTTTTGTTATCTGTTCTTTCTCTCACTTGGTGCCTCTAACTTTTTTTTTTGTAAACTTTAATATAAGTATATGTATTTACGTATATTTTTGTGTCTTATTGACCTTGGAATTTTTCATAATTGACTCAATACTCATGTATTATGTATTTGAAATGATCGATTGCAATGTATTTGCTTAAAGATTAATAAAGAGTATCATTGAGTATCAATGAGTTAATATTAATTCCACCACGGTTGACCAAAAGGTTCAAGTATGATTAACTTGCCACTGGAATATCCAAACCACCTTGCGTACCCCCTCCCCAAATTTTCACCCTTTTTACTTTCTCCCCCTATACCAAAGGAGATGGAGAAAGTATTGTTTCCATCAAAATTTTCGAATTTGAGTTGTTGGTGGATTTATCCATTTTTGTGCCCCCTGAGTCCAAAAAAAAAGGTTTTCAGGGTGATGTCTGTCTCTGTCTGTGTCTGCGTGACTGTGTGTCTGGATGTAAACAGAGCTAGAGAATGCCCCAATGGTCCGATTTTGGTGAAATTTGGTATTTAGGTCCAAATTAACAATAATTCCAGGCGTTTTTTTCCATTTTTTAAAATTCTTTATTTTTAAGGGTAGTTTACCCCCAAAACCCTCAAAAACGTGAAAAATCAAAATTTCTCAAAAACGGCTCTAACAATTCTGATTAAAATGTTGTGGTTTATTAAGATTAAAATGCTTAATAAAATGACACCATCCGCATCTCCAAGAAAATGCCCGTTCAAAAGCTATACAGTAAAAAGTGTTCTAAAAATCAATTATTGGATTTTCAAAATAGATGTTATCTTGAAATAAATTTTACTTATCACCATTAAATCCAGCTCAAAAAACAAAATAATCCAGTATTTTTAATTATTGCTCTACGTCAAGTGGTTGCGGAGAAAATTCAATTTTTTGTTTAGCGGTAAACACAGTATGTTGTTAAAAGTCACAGACGCACGTAGAGTTAAACCACAGTATCTAGAATATATAGGAGAATTCCCTACATTCTAGATTTCTTGAGTTAAACCAATGTATACATAACCGAATAAGTAGGGACATCCTTATGGGGAAGTGAGAACGCCGCCCCTGAAACATAGATAGCACCACCAAGATGGTAAGGATTATGCTGATTGGTTGAATGGAAACAGATAACAGATGTGTGACTAGAATAATTTTACAGAGGTTTGTTATTGTTTTGATTTTTGTAAACAAATACGCTCATTTTGATATTTGAGAGGTAGAAAGAGCGCTTCCCGTGACAGTAAGGAGAAGTAATCCTAGCATCAGCGCTTTATTTTCCTCTGGTTTTCGGGGGCAAAACTAAAATTTTTAACATGGGATGTCCCTACTTATTCGGTTCTGTATACATTGGTCAAACATGCGCTGCTCAGCTGATAGATATCATACTGAGTCATCAAGACATTAACGTTTGAAGCTTTTAATACATTTTTCATATTGTTGGGAGAAAGTGTGTGTCAGTTATCTGATACCATTTATTTTAACATTGAATGAGTCTTTTCTTGCTGGTTCATTAGTGATCTATTTATATAGGGTGATATGCCATTTCCTTATGGCTGTTAACCACAGCTACAATACTACAGCTGATTGTATTTGTGTGTGAACAGTAAGAAATTGTGCTCCTCAGAAAATTACTTTTTTAGATATTAAAAAAATAAGAAAGTAAGTGATACTATTGATATTTAATCAAATTTAAAGACACTAATTTCAAAATTTTACCAAGTATTTGAAAACTATCAATAACTTGAATTAGAAACAGCATAAAAACGCATAAAGCGTACATAACCTATCAATATTTTTAGACCTTATTGTGTTCAGCTGTAGAAGAAGATAAATAATCCTCACTTGTTTTATTAGACAAATAATTGTTTTTAAGATGATAAAGTCAATAATTCTAACTAGGAGGCAACAAATTAATTTAAAATATTTAAGCAATGTTTATTTTAATCAAAGCTAAACATTATATGATAAGAAGAGTTTAGATTTAGAAACAAAAATCAAGAGCATGACACAAACATTAAAAATATTAGAGCAGCAAAGTAAAGAGTTAAATCTGGAAGTAATGAAATTAAAAAAATGAGAGGGATAATCTTAAAATAAATATGAAGAGAAAAGAAAATAAAACATCACATAATAATAATATTACTGATAATTACCTAAATGATGTTCAACTTGAATCCTATTTTAAATGTTAATCAGATGAGATTGCCGATATGCGAAAAAATAATAAACTTAATAAACTTAATAATAAAAAAATAAACTTGTGGGACCAACAGTGACACAAACATTGAAATATAAAAAAGCTTATATCAAAATATAATAACTTTAACCTCTTTGAATTTCACACAAGCAAACTTTACCATATTTTGTTTAAATGACTGTCATAAAATCCAAAATATACATGGAAATAATGGCTCCCACTGCTGGAGTTTATTGGTGTATAATAAAATAAATAAACCCTTCTACCATTTTGATAGAGTGATTGGATTGAACAATTACCATGCCTAAAAACTTGCAACAAATATATATATATATATATATATATATATATATATATATATATATATATATATATATATATATATATATATATATAGCAATGCCATGGCTATTGAAGCTAACACAATGCAACAAAAATGAAACTTTGAGTGTGGAATTCATGTTCTAGTTAATGCAAAATCAACTATCTTCAATATAATTAATGGCAAAGCTGATGACATTAATTATAATAATCAAGAAAATGATGATGCACTACTAAAAAATAATGAAATTAACAATGTCAGTAGTGATGTAATTGTAAATGATGAATGTAATATTGATCTTCCTAACATTGAACATCTAGTCACTCTAAAAATAAATCATTAAACTCTCTTCAAAAGGTTACATATAAAAACCAACAATGGACATTGCACTCTAAGAAAAATCCTAAGAATGACACTAGAAATTATGGCAATAGTAGGAAGTAATAAATATGCTGTCCGAGATGTGGTTAAGAACACAATAACACCTGAAGATGATGATTCCATAGTATGTCAGAGTCATTCAATAAAAGGATTTTACAATACTTCAGAGAACAAAAAGGAATATTAAAAACAGGAATAAATCTTCAAAATCGAACATCAAACAAACGTGTAAACTCAAATCTTACATGACAAATCATCATATTGTATTAGATAATTTTGAAAGTAGGATTGAGCAGCAATTGAAAAGGGAAGAAAATAAATGAAAAATGTGTTGGGTATTAACAATAATCAAAATCGGGATAAGCATCATGATCTTGACAACTCTAGTGAACATGAAAATTTTAGACTATTTAATTATGACATCACACCATAATTGCATAATGACAGTATTTCAGATGAATTTAACAAACACGAAACCCCAAAAATAAAAATGACAGTCATGGTAGATTAATAAACCGGCTTTTTCAAAAGAGATTTAAAAACTCATATCATATAAGTATTGAAATCAAACCCAATGGCCTCTTAAAAAATATTATTGGAGATATAATAAGCAAAGGAAATAATATGGGGAAATGTGATTACATATGTATTATGGGAGGCACAAACGACATTGACATTGATGGTAATGATTATGAAGAGGCATTAAAGAACACCACAAATACTAATGTCATATTATGTGCTATTCCATATAAATATCATAAGCCTGGTTTAAATGAAAAAATAAAATTGACAAATAGAAAGTTAAATGAATTGACTCTAATATATCCACATTCACGATTTAAACACATATGGAAAGGGAAAAATGACAATGCTACTGTCAAGTGTTATTCCTGACACAACCAACTCTCCTATTAGTTATATACCTACAGTTACAACTATTGGTGGAAGTTACAAATTTGAAGAAAGGCTTATATTATATCCGAGTACTTCTAACTACAAGCAAATTCATTGGTCTTTTACCATCAGAAGAAATGCACAAAGATATTTCAGGAGTATGAACAAGAATATATATATTATCATTCCAATTTAAAGAATCTAAATTATATTCAGAATAATGAAAACCAAATTTAATTAGAAAATAACCGGGATTTTTTTAGGGATGGGAATTTTTCCTAAACTAAATATTTAACCCATATAATTGGAAAAGTATAAAGCAAAGTAGGTCTAATGATATAAGATTCTTAATTTGGAACATAAGAGGATCAGTTAAGAAACTAGATATATTAAGTGTATATTTATTAGAAAATTCTATTGATATTGTATGTTTAACTGAACACTGGGTTAAAAATGAAAATTTATGTTTAAATTGAATTCCTGGATACAAGATAGTTACTTCATTTGGCAGAAAACGCAGAAGAAAAGGAGGATCAATGATCATAGTTAAAAATGACATAATTTGCCATCATCTCCTAACAATTAATTCAATATCTGAAGAAATAATTTTTGAAGTATCTGCAATAATATTAGAAAACTACAATACAATTGTGATTTCAATTTACAGACCGTACAATAAAAACAAATTAACATTCCAAAGTTTTCTTAAAAAATTGGATCATAAACTTAATATTTTGTTCAAATTTAAATGTCATTTATTATTAACTGGAGATTTTAATGTAGATATCAGAGAAAAACCAGATGAAACTGAAAGATTATGCAGTTTAATGAACAGCTATGGACTTTATCACATAGTCAATGAGATTACAAAACCTGGTAGAACAAAAGAGGGCTCTTGTATTGATAAAATTTTTATTAATATAAACAGAGTGTAAGTGTTTGATATTCACTTATGTGAATATCAAATTCTTTATACGCCTGAATCCGCTCATAATGCTATATATTTTACAACTAAAATAGAACACAAAAATTATGTCAAAACCGATAGTGAATATGCTAAAAATCTAAGAAGAATAGTTACACAACAGAACATGAACAATTATGAAACTTAAATTGGTTATCTGTTTATACTAAAGCTGAAGTAGAAGCAAAGTCTGATAAAATAATTGGTCATATCTTAATTCTGTTAATGAGTAATTTCCATTAAAGTATAATTAATGTGAAAGATAAACCGGTAAAAAATAAATGGTGTACAAATGACTTGAAAACCAAAAAGATCAATTGCAAACAACAATTTTTAGTCTATAAGCTTTAAAAAAAAAAAAAAAAAAAAAAAAACAGATGAAGCAAAAGAATTGTATAGAAGACTTTTAAAAGAATACAATAATGCTATCAAGAATTCAAAAATTGAATATAATAGTAAAATCATACGAAAAAGTTCTAATCAAAGTAAGACGACATGGAACATAGTTAAAAATTTAACAAATTTTTAGAAAAATTCACTTTCCCAAAAACTTTGACAGTTGATGGATTTAATGGAATTCTTCATTCAAGACATTGAGAACATGATTAAAACTATCCCATATGAAAATGTGATAAGTGGCAGAAAATATTTAGAAGAATTAATAAGACTAAATGTAAATTTCAGTTTCAACATCTCAAAGTTTATGAAAAATTATGTTAGCTGAAACAAAGTACTTGTTTAGATATTTATTCAGTAAATACCATAGTTAAAAAAAATTCTGCCTCTTACATATGTGAGGTTTTAACATTATACAATCATTGTATTGATCTAAGTATGTATCTAAAATAGTTAAAAATGGTTAAAATTGTACCCGTTTACAAATCTGGACAGGGTGTCTACAACCTTGAAAACGCCTTGAATTTGAATTGCCCTTGAAAATTCCTTGAAAATACCTTGAAAATGCCAGTGTATCCTTGAATTTCGTTTTATTAAAAAAAAACTGCGTCGCAGCAAACCTGAGTACTCTGTGAATTTCCTATGGTTATTTTTGTTAAATAAAAATTGATAAATATTTAATAGCATTATATTTCTAAGTTGATTGTTTTATTGTTACTAGTATACGTGTTGCTCGAAATCGAGCAATTTATTTTCATACAATGCAAATGTTACATTTAGCTCTAAATCAATGACATCCGAGCAATGCAATATTGTTTGAATCTCTTTAATAACCAAAACTACACGTATTTACAGCTGATTATTAACAGATGATTAAATGCTTTATTTAATCCCAATGTTTTTTAAATGGGAAATTTTGAGATTTCAATTGTGGATAGCTCCTTTATTTTCAGTCCCATTCTTATCAGTTTTCTGGCGGAAACAACTACAGGCCAAGCCCTATCCAACGACACCAAAAACTTTAAAATTGTAGGAGGAGTTCTCAGGACAAAAAAACCCTTAGCGTATTAAATAAGTATAGATATAAAAATACATTTTTTTACCAACAGTAATAAACTCTTTTGCAGTGTTGTAGTGGCAAATTTTCCAATGTGGGAACGCTTAATATATTTGTCAAATTTCCTAAAAATTAAGATAAAATTTCCCTAAATGCATACGATAGCAATAGCTTTGCGTATTAGGCAATGTATTTTTAGCTAACTGAATTTACCGAGGATTCAAGAAAATATTTAATAATTTTGATGATTTTGAGAAAAGCAAAATAAAAAACCAGTATATTTTTTATAGTACCAGGTTAACCGAGCCTTGCTCGTTGGTTTTTATTCACTTTTGTTACAGTGTCAAGGTAAAAAAGCAATTAAATTTCCACCAACAACCAACTATACCTCTTCACAGTTAACAGCTGTTTCAAAAAGTCTGCTTAAACATTAATGTTTCTTTCTTTTTGTTTACATTTCGTTGTTATTTCGTTACCAAAATAGCAACCCATAAGACTAATGTTAAAAATTACAATTTTAAAACTTAATTTTAGACCAAATTCGATTTTTCCTGGAGTTGAGGCTGTTTCTAAACTTATTTTTGGGCCAAAACACTCTTTAATGCAAACTTTAAGCAAAATCTAACAGCTAGATTTCGAGATCGTGGAACACACATCCCTTCAGATATTCCTCGTATTATAGTATAGGATTTAACTAACTTCATTTAACAAAAGAAGGGTGTTTTAGAAAAGGTTATTAATTAATTTACTAACTACTTTTATTTTTAACCCCCAAAATAGCAACATACATAACCTAATTTTTAAATGACATATTCTATACAAGTATAAAAGCAGAGACTAAAATAAATTAAATCCGTAAAACAGAGGAGAAACAGAGTAATTAATTAAAATTAAAGTTCATTGACAGATTGACAAAATCATGTTTACAAGTAGTCGGCAAATGCATCCTCTTCTGTAGGTGTGGAAAGGTTGTGGAGGGACGGGAGAGTGATGCCCGCCCCCGTATACCGTAGGCCTACTCTGTGCAAAATACAAAGTTCAAACGAGAGTGAGGTTATCTTTGGAAACAGATAGAGTAAAATCGTGTTTACAAAAGTATTGCATTTTATTGTTGGTATATAAATATTGTTTAATATTTTTATACTGTTTAATTAATATTTTTTATGAAAAAAAAAACTTAACCGCTATTTTTCCGGATTTACCCTGAACGGGGCACTGGGATTTTACTGGGTTCTTGAAAACCAGAGTGGGAACGCCGTTCCTACGCGTTCCCGCACCACTACACCACTGCTCTTTTGTGTCCATTAAATACTATTTTAGTTATGAAATTTCACCTGGCGTAAACGAAATTTTCCTCCAAGGAGGGTACTAATTCTGTGCTCTTTGAACCTTTGAGAAGAAGTTTGCAGCACTGAGGATCCTAATGAGCACGTTGATTTTACTGATATGACTAACGTGACTACCTGTAACGTTTTTGTGATACATGTGTTTCACTTAGAGCTACAAAATGTGCAATTTTGATTTATTTCTGGTCATTTTTTGCATGTAGGCCTATATTGACATTGGAAAATATATTTCTGTTTCTTTAATTAGAAAGTAGTATTTTATTGCAGTTAACAATCAGATAGTAATGTAAAATTGTAAGTTTATAACATAAAACTCCCATGAGTAAAATGATAAATACTTAATCTACAGTACCAAGGGATTAAATTATACAATAACTTGCCAAAAGATTTGAAAAATAAACAGATATTAAAATTTTTAAGAAGAAAATTGAATAATTTTTGTTGGAAGAAGCATTACATAAAATTGAAGATTTTATGGAAATAAATTGATTACATGAAAAATATATCATGAACAAAATATAATAATATTATATAGTAGGTTAAATTACTTTTAAATTTTTTATACAGTGTGTTAATTTTTTATGCTCACCATTGGGATCTCGCAAACTATAAAAGTTACAGGAAAGGTCAAATTAGCAAAGTAGTGCGGAATTATAAGCTGAACAAAATGATGGGTAAGAATCCCAGATATTTCTACTGGTTCGTTCGCTGTCCTCGAAAAACTGTTTTTTGCTCAAAACTTCTTTTTCCTATAACTTTGTTATTTGTTGAAATACAAAAAAACTTTTTAGATAAAACCTTACTAAAATTTTACGTAGATCCTGAATATTAAAATTAAAATGTTTTACTTCAAACAGTTTTTGATATATTTTAGACAAGTTGATTATTTGTAATGAAAGTATGTATTTTTTCGTCATCATGAAAAATAAATAATTTTTCTGATCACGAAAATACCAAATATGGCGTATTTATTTATCATAATAATTATTTAATTATAAAAATGTGATTAATAAGCAACCCTGAAATGCTAATAATGAGGATGCTTCTAGCATGTGGTGCAACAATGGTGTAAATCAGCTGTTTTTAATTTTGTTTTTCATATTTTGTTGCTTACATTGTTGATCAGCTGTTTACCGGCATCCGCGGTTCCCATGTAACAATGGTGTAAATCAGCTGTTGTAAAACAATGGTGTAAATCTCGTACAAAACACTGTCGGAAATCAACTGCCTTTTTTTTAATTTTTGGGCATTTATGTTGGCTCGAATCTTGAAAATGAGGCAACTAAAGGGGCTTATAGACAGGGAAAGTAGAGAAGGCAACTTGCTGGCTGCACATATTGCAAACTTACCTTTTCTATAGAAGTACTTCCCTCCTTAAGACGTCAAGTGACATAATGGACAGTATATTTGCAGCCAACTTGCCTTCTCTACTTTCCTTGTCTATAAGGTGCTTTAGAATGTCCTGGAGCAAGCAACAAGATTCCTTGGATCTAAATAAATAAACAAAAAAGTTCATGGGAACATATAGCACTAGCCACAATTTTGTTTATTGCACTCAGTAATTTTTATATCTGAAACTGATGGAAAATTTTTAAGAATCTGACAACAAATTACGTAGTTATTGCAATTACATAAACCAAATTTCTTTTTAAACTAGGTTAAAGTATATGGCGGGTATATCGGAGTTATGGAATTAAACTAGGTTAAACACATAAATTACTATCTTATATTAGAAATATTTGAATTTGAGTTTGTCATATCAAAATTATTGTATCGTTAACATTGCTTACTTATTGTTGTAATAGCAATAAAAAGATTATTATTATTTCTAATAAAATCACCTTAATTTGCAGGAAGTATAATTCAAAATCAATGTTTTCTGCAGTAAAATGGCAATAACCACGTTATTTGTTTTCAAATCCTTACAAACTTAGATGGATAATTAAATTCCTTAACTGTTTGTGTCTTGTAAAATTCGATGAAATTTACGGGTTTAGAGATGTGTTGAATGTAACTGAAATAATAAACATTTAGATACACACGAAATAAAATAAAAAATCATACAAAATGGTTAGTAGACCAGAGACAAAAAAATACTGCTTTGTAAAAGTTTACCAAAATATGGTGTAGAACTTAAAGTAATTTTTATATTAAATTATGACATTCTTGCAATTAAAAGTTTCCTTGATCCATAAATCTATTTAATCCAGTCATAATTTGATTAAAAATAAATAAATAAAATGGCAAAATAGATTATAGTAATTTTTAGATAAGATGTTAGTAAACTGAATATTTTTTTGATTATTTAAATTTATGATTAAAAATTTATGGCAATGGTTGGTGCACTGGCGCCGACTCCATGGGGCCCGAGGGGCTCGAGCCCCTCCAACATTTTTTCTGGGGGGCTCAGCCCCCCCAGACCAAATTGAGTCATGTTAAATTGGCATTCAGCTGTCGTGATTTAGTACAAAAAAGAAATGTTTTTTAAAACTGATAATTTATAACCTTAGTTAAACACAATTTACTACTTAGAAAAAAAACGGACATTCCTAACCTTCTTCACTCACGGTCACGTTACCTCGCAATAATAAGTGGTAATCAAACTCAAAATTAGGTCCACTGGTTGGTGCATCTCAATCTGGACAGGTTAGCTAAATTCCATAAGGGAATTGGTGGTCTTTTGGCGTCTACCGCGGTAATCGACAAGGAGTAAATCGTAAATCGCGTGTAAGAGAGTGTCGATAATAATACTTGATACTTAAATACATTTAATTATAAAAATGAAATGGTATAGGCCTAATCCATATAAATTAAAACCCGCTTTAAATTAGTCGAATCACACATGGATGTACGGTGAATAAGCCCACTTCCTAATATTTATTTTGATCCGAAAATCGTCATCGGCCACCTGGATTTTCCGCTAGACGTGGAAATATTGATTGCGTTCACGCACACTGATCGGTGTGATCGGGGTTTAATCTTCGATAACCGATACCTTTTTAAGGCTTTTTAATCGATTTACTACTTGTTGACTACAACGGTAGAAGCAAAAATATCATAATATCCCTTATGGGATTTAGCTAACCTGTCCAGGGATTGAGATGTACCAACCAGTGGTCCGAATTAAAATCCTGCACCGATTATTGCGAATGGACGTGACCTTTGAGTATGGTTAAGAATGTTAAAAGTATTCCAGTAAATTGTTTTAACTAAGTTTACTGTATAAAATTTAGAGAGTGCGTAAAATGAAGACTACAAAATATGATTATGAGCGTGCTATTATGTCGCATATAAATGTAATGATTATGTTCATTCTCTCTGTAAAAATGGCGTTGCCGTGATAAATAAATAAATTATTAATTTATAAATAAATAAATAAATTATTAACTTAAATTATATTTTAAGTTCTCTCATTGACTTTAAATATCGTACAAAATCAATCTAATTTTTTACGGTATACCAAATCAATGGTTCTATCGTCCATGTTTTACGTTAGTTGCATATTTTATTATTATCTTTATGATTTTATTTATAGGTTCTTTGAATATGTTAGAATAATGTAACTGCTTTGACTTAATAAATGCACCTAATATTGTTCATAGAAAACATTGTTTAAATATTAGACCTTTTATTTTAATACTGTAAGGAAAACTTCATATGATATACCAAATCAAGAAAATAATAACATTTTTTAAAAACATTAGCAGAAAAGAAAACTGAAACCTAAAAAACTAAAAAAATTAAACCTAAATTAAAATGATTTTCAAATTTTCTAAATTTTTTAAAAACTTATCTTTGACTTGGAATTTTTTGAAATAATTTTTCGGCTGCAGATCTTGAGAAAATAGATCAAATGGAGATACATCTCGTACTTTATTAAACATGTTGAGGCTTTAATTTTTTTTAAACGATTTCTTTAAGTAACGTCTCGTCGTTTTTCTAATGTAATTATTCCAAATACTTTTCTGTTTGACGACTTTATTCAGCCTGGTGATAGGGTATAGGCTATCTATGGTTTTTAGCTGCTAAGCATTAAAATTTGAGTCATTTTTTTATAAGTAAAATTGTTTTAATTGAGTATTGATGTGAGTCTGCCTGGCAAGAATTTACTTAATTTCTTGCCTACAATTCCAACTTAAAACTCAAAATATAATTTTTGAGGTTAACCTAGAAGGCAAAACGAGATTTGATACATACAGTTAAACAAAATTATTTAATTTTGGACGGAATGACATTGAGTTATTATTAGCACAAGCGTTTCCGTGTTTTTTAATACACAAAACACTGTTATTCAATTAATCAAATCAAAGCTTAAATAAACTAGCTTTTGTAATATCTATTAATATACTTATTTAATACGATAAGGGGTTGTTTATTATCGGGACTCCTACTACATTATCAACCGAATTTCAAGTTTTTGGTGCCGTTGGAGAGGGCTTGGTCCGTAGTTGTTTCCTAAAAACCTATAAGCATTCAACTTAAAATAAAGGTGCTATGTCCATAATTATAATTTGAAATTTCAGAATAACATTAGGTTTGGGTTGGGAATTTTAAACATCTGATAATGTATAGATGTAAATAAAGAGTAGTTTTGAATGATCAGTGTTAATCACAATCGGTCGGGTTAACTAATTTAGAACTAAACGTATGACTTTCAGCAATGCCAAGTGATAGTCCAAATTAAACAGTTCGATTTCGAGAAATACACTAGTTCTATTTGATTATTATTACAATTTTAAGACGAGGATCATCAAATTTCCCCTCATTCCTACGGGCCCCCCCAATAATTTTTGAAAGTCGGCGCCCAAGGGTTGGTGTACCCAGAGAACAACCCGTTGCCAAACGAGTAACTGTAATTATTGCGATAACCTTGAAAAATTTGAAAAATCCTTGAAAAAGCCTTGAATTTCATTTTGGAAAATTAGTAACGGTAGACACCCTGTCTGGAAAAACTGATGACTATTTGAATTTTAGCCGACCAATTAGCATTGTTCCAGCGATTTCAAAAGTTTTTGAAACACTATTATTTGAACAGATATACGAATATTTTGAAGAAAACCATTTATTTACCAATAACCAGTTTGGATTTAGGAGAGATCATTCAACTACTAATGCCTTGACTAGTCTCATTTGTAACACTATATCAGCTATAGAAGAGGGACAAATAGTATCATTCAGAACTTATGATGTATCAAATGCTTTTTACACTGTATGTCATAAAATAATATTTGAGAAACTAAAAATTTTGTAGCATTCCAAGTTTCGGACGGCCGCTTTTGGTACACTGGCCTGATCAACCAGCGAGAATTACCCTTGCAGTAGCGCGCCTGCAAAAGACCAAACCCCCGCCGAACTTAAATGTATTACAACTTGCCTCACAGCCTTGAAGGCGTTTAGAAAATGCCGTTAGTGCCGAGACCAAGCGGCACGCGCCCTAGTTGAACTTTGTACAGAGAAAGTTGCCGGCCTAAGTACAGGATTTACCCTGCCGCCCGACATCGATTTGTCTTTGCTGTGCCTTCTTCGAGGAAAGATCTGCCGACTCCCTCTGCTCATCCTGAGGAATTTAAGCAAATTGCTGATTTTTAGAGGTAAGGCAGAATAATTAAAATTTTGCAATTATTTTCAACTTCTTTGAGAAATTAAAATAAAAAAAATCCAAAATCTAAAATATTAACTTTAAAAGTGCAAGAAAATTGCCATGGGAGTTATTCATGCTTGGTCCTTTTATGAGAATTTCTGATTATGTAATAAAAAATAATTGATATTAGCTATAAGAATTGTTGAGTTTAATTTTGTAACTATTTGAAGAGAGATAGTTCTGTTCCATTTTTATTAAATTCTGAAAGAAAACATCCACTTTAAAGTAATAAACCACGTGGAAAGTTTTCATGTTTAACCTGGATAAAATTAAGAGTCATTTTGTTCTATTTGAATTATTACATCTTATTTAAAAATAATATAACTGTTGTGGTAATTGTATTATATTTAAACTGTGGAAAATTGAGCCAAGTTAGAAGATAAATTACCAATATTTCTTAAATTTTATTATCAGGCTGTAACTAATAATTATTGTCAGTGATCTATTGTCTTTGTCCTGTATGAAAATAATTTATTAATTGTTTCATAAATTTTAAGGATTTTAGTTTAAATGTACGGTAATAATTTTTGACTCTCAGTAAAGCACATTATTTTGTTCTGATAAATACTTCATTGTGATTAAATGGTTCTACCTTGCAACATTTTATTGATTTAAGTTTTAATAATATATTCTCAGTGTAAATAATTTTGTTAGGCCCTATTTAGTTGTTGGATGCTTAAAATGATGCCAACGAACTCAGCCTACCCATGGTAATAACTGATTTAGATTTAAATATTTGTTGTGTGTCAAAGAATTTAATGTTAGGTTAGTAGATAATTTTGGTCACTAATCCAGACATGGAAAACTGAGGAAAAAATTGAATTTTTTCATTGAGTAATGTTGTTAAGAAAATAAAATAACCTGGATCAGCTATGTTCAGTTGTAGATTTAAAGTATTATTTTAAATATCAATTTTGTTTAAAATGTCACACTGTGCATGATTATATTGTTTAAAGTGTGTCATACAACTCAATGTGTTAGTGTCATTGAATATTTTTTTAAATAATTGTCTTTACCACCGTAAATCATTTGACTTATAAAATTTCATGTCATACAGTTAAATTCAAAGAACAGCAGTAAACCGCAGTGTTGATATTAACAAGGTTGTGATTAAATGTTGTAGTAGAAAATAATTTTATGTAGTTTTGTATCAATTTAAGGAACTTTTTGACTGAAGGATTTATGGGATTAATTATTTAATGTTAAAGACAATCATTCCCATGAGAAAATCAGATAATATAATTGAATTTTGGGGCATATAACCTTGTTTAGGAATTTATTTAATATAATTAGGTTTCCTTTATTATCGAGGACTGAACTTATATAGGGAATTTCCCGGACCTGTCGGTGACATGCTGAACTTCTGGGGTCACTCACTTACCGGACCTGGGCCTGTACCATGCTGTGGACTGGGGCCTATCCAGGACACCTACCTGGACCTATCGATCACCATCGCACCTCTTGGGTGATAGTGGACTACCGAGCTCTACGGAACGATAAGTCAAACTAAAATTTCTGAGGTGACTTATTTAATTATTTTTGCTGGCCAGCCAAATAACTCTAAAGAACTTTCCTGGACACTGTGGGTGACAACACTCATCCTACCAATCAGTGCAGCAATTTCTACTGGGATCCCCCCCCCCCCCCCTCCTTCTCCAAGGACTCTTGGGACAGTGCGTAAACCTACTGGTCTTATAAGAATAAGAATAAGAATAAGAATCACTTTATTGTCCTTAAATTTCGTTCTTACAATGCTAGCAGAGCTAGCACAGAACATAAGACATTGTCAAAAACTTAAACACAAGACAATAAACCTTACAACTAACTTCACGTAAATTACTCAACACATTTTCCTAGACAAAAATTGAAATAAAATAATAGTAAAAATAAAAGCATCTTTCTAAACAAAAAATTCCCCAATTGAATATAACATTTTATTTATTAAAAATGATTTCAATTCTCTTTTAAACTTTTCTTCCCTAATTATCGTTTTCAACGTGCTTGGCAAATGGTTAAAAAGCTTCCTTCCCATATACAGCGGGGTTTTTTGAAATAGGGTTAAGCAGTGTCTTGGATACTGGAAATCCTTGCAAAACCGTGTATTATAGCCATGTTCATGTTGGGTATTTTCCAGGCTTTCCAAATTATTTCTCAAGAACATCAAACATTTAAATATATATAGTGAGGGAACAGTTAACAAACCAAAATCTTTAAAAAAAGATTTACAAGATTTTCTTTTTGAAGAAAAAGTCATAATTCTAATGAACTTTTTTTGCATTTTAAATACCTGATCTAAAAGAGAAGATGCCCCCCATAATTCAATGCCATAACTTATAACAGGAAAAAAAAGACCATAATAAACCATAAATTTTGTTGGAGTATCAATTACTTCACGTAGAATAATCATTTGAAAACAAATTGAATTTAACCTTTTAATTATTTTACTAACACAGGCTTTCCAACTTAAATTTGAATCAATTTCTAATCCTAAAAAGTTGACAGAGTTTTCAGTTGAGAAAGAACTTCCTTTAAACGAAAATTTGTATTCAGAGCTATCCCTACTTTGAGCAGTTTGAAATTTAACTATTTGAGTTTTAGAATTGTTGAGCAATAACCCATTCACTGAAAACCAATTATGTAATTCTTTAAATGCGTGTTGAAATATAAATTTTAAATCATGGGTTGAGTTTGCATTCAAAATTGCTGAGGTGTCATCTGCGTAAAGAACAAGTTTTGGCGATACATTATCCGGTAAATCATTTATGTACAACAAAAATAGTAGTGGACCTAAAATTGAACCCTGAGGTACTCCAAATTTTATTTCACACCAATCTGAAATATATTTCAAGTTTTCCTTATACACTATTGTCCTTTGATAACGGGATGACAAATATGATTTGATCCAAGACACCACTGAGTCACTAAAATTATAGTATTTAAGTTTCTCACAAAGTATATCATGTTGAACACAATCAAAAGCCTTGGTTAGATCACAGAACACCCCTAAAGTGCTCTGCGATCTATCCAAGACAGCGGCAACCTGATCTACAAAATCAGCAATAGCCGAAACAGAATTTTGTCCTCTTCGAAAGCCAAATTGTTCCTTTACAAAAAATTTATTTTCTTCCAAAAAATTAATAATTTGATTTGATGCAATTTTCTCAAAGACTTTTGAAAAACAAGGTAATATTGATATGGGACGATAGTTATCAAATATATCCTTTCTCCCCTTTTTGTACAATGGTTTTACTTCAGCATATTTTAGTTTAGACGGAAACAATCCACAATCAAAAGACCAGTGGCGGCTCGCCCATAAGGACTCCCGGACGCCGCCCCCCTAAAGAATTTATTAAAAAATCAAAATAAATAAACTAACAAAAATATTATTATAAGAATATTTAACAGAATGACAATTGTATAGGTCATAAGTTGAAGATAGAAACAGATCGTACCGAAATAAATCGACGACGATTAAGGCTCTAATTCTATCGCGGCCGGCTCGGGCCGGAGCGGCGGACGCCGGCCACGGCGTCCTAGCGCTCTTGTAAAATCAAATGGTGACGCGCATACGCGCACCTCACTCACACAGGCACACACAACGGCTGCTTAATGCAACGCTTTGCCCGGCGCCCTAGGCTGCGCGCGCCACTGCTCCAGCCAGCACTGCTACCAACCGAGCAGTGCCAAAAATGTGACTGTCAGTTCCCTCGCGTTTCAGTCGTCCGTCTGGGTTCTTTTGAGCGTAATGTTGTACGTGTTGGTGTGCGTTGTGTTGAAATAGTGATTTATATAGATTTGTGAGAAAATGTAAATGGATGATAGTGAAATGGGTGACGTTGGAGATGAGCAACATTTGCACCAGGTAAATCGTATAGTAGGTAATAGAATGAAAAAAAAATTGAATATTAGAATTACGTTGAAGAACCCGGGGATTCCAAGGCCCAATTTAGTTATTAATCAAATGCTAAATTGAACAAAGAGATACAGTAAAAAGTTTTAATGAAAAGTGTTTTAGAAATTCATGCAATTAGGCCAATTTGCTCTGTGGCTGTAAAATTAAGAACTCGTTTTTCTGTAACACTTGCTTGATTATAGGGATTCAGGATCTTGACTTAACTGTTGGTGGTATTTCAGAGATTAAACATTTGAACTAAAAAGTTAAGAAATATAAAACGAGTGACAAACACAGCAATGCTTGTATAGAATTTGATTAAGTACTTGGAAGGATCGACATTAGATTTGCGACATTAAATAAAACTATAGACCTACAAAATGTCTTGAAAAATGCAGATTTATATTTATTTATTTTTTTGTCTGGATTTCGTTCAGCAAAATCATTAACTATGTATTGATAGTCAATCGCAAAATAATCCCAAATTGTGATGTGTCCTTTAAAGTCAATAAAACAATTGATTAAGGCTTTCAGGTACGATAAAGAATTTAAATCTGAAGTACAAAAAATAAGGAACTCCCCTGAACTGGATTAGTCCAGTGTGTGAACAATAGCGTACCTGAACCCAGACGTAAACATTGTTTGAAGACCGGAAATATATTGTCGAAAAGGAATGCGACATCTTAACACCCGGGATAGGCGACCGCTATCAATTCTTAGAACACACCTGTCCGCGGCAAAACCATGGCAAAACTATTTGTTTGATTGGTTTTCTCAATTCAAAAACAAATGTCACGAAAAAGAAGTAGACCCATGCATTTAAACGTATTCATATCAATAAATAAAATTTACAGAAAACCAATGCTTGTTTTAAGTCAATTGACCTAAAAATGTCATCTCTGTTGCACATAACTGATAACTGCACAGTGCTAACTTTTCGTCAGCAATTGTGATATTAAGATTTTTAGGCTATATTGCAATTTAATTCATCACCTTTGTGATCGAATTATACCTGTTTGATGGAGTAAATATTATTTATTGACACAAGAGATAACCGTTTTTCCTGAAGAAGAGACATTACTTATCTTCACTTTCGTAAATGTAAATAAAATAATGATAAGAGCCCCTCCACCGTCCCTAACCACCGGCCGCCACTGCAAAAGACTGATTTATAATGAAAGTAAATGGCCTACAGATCGATTCAGTACTAATTTTCATTATATTTTGAGGAATTTCATCCCAACCTGCACATTTTTTATTCTTCAAAGAATTTATAACACTCTTAACTTCAACAGCAGAAACTAAGGAAAAAGAAAACTCTTTTCCGCACTGAACTTTATTTTGCATTAAATTTAAAGCATGAGAATTTGAAGGGAGCAGTTTTAATAATTGTGGTATATTCGAGAATTTTTTATTGAAACCATCAGATATTTCTTTACCATCAGAAATCACTTTATTTTCTCCACAAAAATCAGGAAAATTTTGAATGCTTTTCTTTAATCCTAGCTCATTATTAACAATCGACCAGGCCGCCTTGGTCTTGTTCTCTGATTTCCTTATTATATCACAACTATACAACTTCTTTGCTTTTTTACAAACTGCCTTAAAAATTTTTTTATAAGAACTGACAAAGGATAAGAAACCCAAATCATTTGACTCCCTAGCCATTTTGCCAAGCACTCTCTTTTTTGCACTAGACACTTTTATTCCAGTAGTTACCCAACAATTGTTTTTTCCATTAACAGATTTCTTAGAATGAAACTTTAAAGGAAAACAACTATCAAAAATTTGTTTATAATTTTGCAAAAACAGTCATAATTAGCATCCAAATTAATGCAGGGTTTTACATTCCAAACAGTACTACTTAAACTATCCAGAAAAAAGTTTACATTCCTCTTTGAAAAAACTCTACTTTTATTAACAACCTTAGACTTTACTTGAGGGACTAAATATGTGCTTAATGATAAAAAGAGTGATCTGTGGTCAGATAAACCTAACTCTAAATTCATTTTTGAATGTATTGGCCCAGTTCTAAATTTATTGGTTATTACATTATCAATACATGTCTTGGTGTTTAAAGTTATTCTAGTCGGTGATGTAAAATTTATAGTAAGTCCATACATTTCAAGTAAATTTAAAAACATTTCCTTTTGGTTTGGAGTTTTACTGGTATCCATTATGTCAATATTGAAATCTCCTGATAAATAAACTGACTTAGACTTAATTTCATTATTTAATAGGATTAAAAAAGATTCAAATTTATCAAGAAACTTATCAAAATTACTCTTACAAGGAGTTCTATAAAAAGAACCTATTATGCTATTTAAAGTAGGAATTTCAATACACGAGGCTTCAAAAATTGCATTCTCATTATAAATACACAGATCCTTTCTTTCAACAAAATTCAAATGATCTTTTACTATAATACAAGAGCCGCCATGAATTAACAAATCTCTGCAATAATATGAAGCCAGTGTATAACCAGGAATAGTGTTAAATAAATATATCTTGTCTTCCGTAAGCCAGTGCTCATTAAAGCATGCAATTAAAATATTTGAATTAATTAATAATACATTAAGTTCATCAATTTTACCTACAACACCCCCCTGAATATTAATATGCATAAGCCAATTAATTTCTTTATTATTAAATGCTTCCCTACACACAGGCCACTTAAAATCCAAGTTTTTATCTGTCAAATTGTGATCAGTATTGCAGATTATACAATTATATTCTAAATTTATAGCATGCTTACTGTTAATTACACCAAGTGAATTGTTCAACTTATTGCTATTTATAGTTGCATCAGTAGTATTAGTATAAGGACTATCTATAAATACCCCACTGCTTAAACTGTCATGAGGAATGCTAACCTGCTCGTTATAATCTTTAACTAATTTTGTAGTTGCAAATCTAGTGTGCTCATTAAAAAAGAATTTTGTTCTACATTTTCACTCAAACTAGAAGCATTTAATTCCTTATTGGAATCTACACTTAAACTATCCTGCACATGAGTTAAACTACTATTATTTACAATATGATTAGTAGATATCGGGACTTCAACAGTGACAAAATCTGACACAGCACCACTCTCACTGCTCTGCTTTTCACAAACACTTCCCTTTATCTTGACCACATCACTAAATTGCAGATGACCAGGAACCACTGGTAGGTTGGTGGGAGTACATGGACAGGTGGCGCTACTGTTATTCATCAGCTGTAGTGAATTCCCTCCTTCGTTAGTTTGATTAGGCGATTCTCTTCTGGGCGACAAATCAGATGTTGAGGCACCAACGATCAAACGTGAAGTAGAAGTTAGATTGGGAGGATGAACTTGAGTTGTAGGCAGACTTTTACTTATTTCCAATTGTAAAGATTTATTCAACATTATTTTAAATGTTTGGTGATCCAGTCCACTAAACAGAGTCCTTCTTGATTGCTGGTCATAAGTTACTATATATACAATCGCCTTGGTCTCCACTTGGAATTTTACAACATTTTTAACAAAAGTTTCAATCTGAATGTTGTCCCTGACACATCCCATTGGGAAACAGATTAAATAACGAAAATTTCTCTGTTTGAAATCAGCTGTGAGCTGGTGAAAAGCTTTCTCATAATCCGTAATTTTTGGTTTGCCGTTGAAATTTAATTTTGTTATTAGGCTATATATGCCCGCTCCCCTATCAGCCTTTTGGAATGCCAGATGACTAGAAACACAGTCCCATACTGAAGGTTTACCGAACTCTTTCTTAAATTTAGTTGCCACACCGGCAGTCATCTGCCTGTCATGCCCAAAATCTCCAGATATGCAGTGTGCAAAAGCCACATTGCTATCACAGCGGCGATCTCTCAAAACTTTGCCCATATCCTGATCAATGACTGTTATTAAATCACAACTATACTGGTCGTTTGTACTAGGTGCCTTCCTTAAGATAGGACTGTCTCTTTGGTTTCCAATCATGCATTGAATTTCTTTTGCGATCAAAATTTTACCTTTTCTATTCAAATGGTATCCATGTCGGGTATGGTGAAATCGTTCCAGCAAATGAAAGTCCAAAAGGTGGGTATCAGAGTTATTGTTAACTATAGTCAGGAGCAATAGAACAGGCGTGTCAAGGTCAAGTCTTTTAATAAGCCAGCTGATTTTTGCTCATTTAACTACATGTTAATTAGATTGACCTTCACCCGCCCGTTCTATTGACGCCGACTATAAATGTCTAATTCTGTTGTTGATTTCCGTGATAAGTTTATGTTTTTCATCACCACTTGGTAGATCATAACGACAAGGAATGGTGGCTAGCACAAGATTTGTCCCTTTATATTTCATTATTAGACTCTTCAGTGCATTGATTATGGGTTCTGAGATCTTATCAAGGTCCTTCATTGTATGATTTTTATCAATATTATTTGAGCCTCCTATCAGAATTAAGCAATCTTTTTCCCCAAAAGATTCCAAATGTACACTAGATATTGCAGTGTTAACAATCTGTTCAAATTTCGCTCCGGGAATAGTATGTCCAAATACATCGTGAGCATTGCAAGTCATGTTATTCAAATAGAAGGCCACATCTTTTCCCTGACTGTCAGCCAAAATTTTCACACGGTGCGGTTTTTTTACACTTGTAGATAAGGTTTGTTTCCCATTTATTTTCTTCTTTTGATCTTTATTATTTGAATGAAGGGTTACATTGTTAACTGGTGATGTGTTAGTTGTGTTAGAAGAGGGTTTGGGATAATTATTATTGGGATCAGAATCTGATACACTCAATAAAACATCAAAATGATTTTTTGTCTTGATGCTCTCTTCCACGCTCATGCTTCCGTCAATGACCTTTTCTGGTGTATTTTTTCGCCCTTTTTTACCAACCAAAGTCCACGAATTAACATTTACTTTGGGGGTCAAGTTGTCATCCTGGTCTTTAGAAATTTTACTGTCTTCATTGACGGGCTCGATGGGATCTTCAAGTAGTTGGTTCTTAGTCACATTGGGGACCTTGTAAGATTTGTTAAGCATGAAATCTATAAAAAAATCAATACTCATCCTAAAGTGATTGCTCAAAGTATAAGCTAAATTTGACCTCTTACAGACCAAATCAGATTCATCTAAAATAACGTTTTTTAGAAACTCCAAGTTGATGGTGCCATGTGTTATGATGTCATAAACCATTGCCTCGATAAGCCAACACACACACACACACACACACACACACACACACACACACCACAGTCATATGAGTTGGGCTGTTGAGGTCCTTTTAGTTCAATGAAAACAGTGTCTATTGTTTTTACTCCTAAATAATCTGAGATTTTTCTGGCAACTTTCTTGGCTGAGTTGAGATTGTAGTTATTACTCGAGTCAAAATAGTGGAATTTATTTAGAGTCTTACTGTAAACTAGAAGGCTCCAGTGAGTTCCTGCTGTCTTATTGCCCTTAGCAGTTATTTGATCGGAGTCATTAACAACCATGATTAGCAGGTTTTTACTTTTAATGTCTAAGGAGTCCAGTAAATAATGGTAGTCATGACAGTTCTTAACTCCATTGATAATGAGAGGATTTATCACAGTACAATCTGTATGTCGCAGAAATCTGTCATCCAAAATATTTAGGTAAGGTACGAGTGAATCATCTGAAAGCCAGTTTTTACTCAGCAGCTCCTCACAAATCATATTTAAATTTTCCAAAATAATATCCTCTGAGGTCTCTGAGGATTTGTCACATGTAATACTCACACTGCATAGTGAAGTGTCAGAAGCATAAGAAGTTGTTGAGGTTTCCTCAGAGAAAGTAACTGAATCAACACTATTAGTAGCATTTTGTACTGTGTTCATGATTTCAGAAAAGCTATTGGAAATTTGACTTTCATTGTCTTTGAGGCTAAACATATTGTCACTTTTAACTTCAGCTGAACTGTCATTAACAGCAACCTTTTTTGTTGAAAAATTAAAAATGTCCACTTTCCAGGGTAACTTATTTTCAATTATGTACTTAGATAACTCCTTTTTAGATCTAAATATTTTTCCTCTAGGAGAAACAATGTGAATATCTACTTTCCCCTTGCGTAAGCCTGTTTTCCTAATGGTTTCTTTACGTTGCCACCCTTTAGGCACTTCACTAATATCCAAAGAACCCATTTTAACTATAAGTTATTTTATCTAACAGACAGTTAAATAAATAAAAATGAATTATTTATTAATAAAATTATAATAAAAATTAAAATGAGGATAAAAACTTTTGTTTAATCTAGAGCACAAAGTCGATTATTTTAGAATATCCTTGATGATGATCAAAGGAAAACGTAAACAAACTAGTAGTGAAAGAATGAATGAACCAGTTGTAGTTAGATAAGCCTGTTATCAGTTGCCGTGACCTTGCGACCTTATCTGCCAGTCTTATCATGAGGACTTTCCAGGTAGTAGGGCCCTCTTTCTTCGTATCCCCGGGTTGTATGCAATTTAACTCACCATTTGTGTCACTGTTAATGTACAGGTATGTAAGGCAACTCTCACAGTTCACTTATTAAATACACAACTAAGTTTAAACACTTGAAAATATTCTTTTTTTTAAGAGCTAATTCACTAGTGATTCATGCAGTCCGCCATCTTGTAGAACGATTTGAACGCCAGGGTACTGAACGCCTTATATTATTGTCTACACATTAATATAAGGTGATAAACGGTGTTAGTTATATAGTATTATTTTGTGTTATGTGTTTCTCTATTTAATTTAGTCTTAAGGTGTTATGTATGTATCAATGTCTTTCAGCTGGTGGCCACCGTCTAATTTGGTATTGAACAACTTGTACTCATTTTCTTTACTTGTTCCTCATGATTTATGAAGTATTATGTTAAGTTGTTAGATGTTCTGAATATTATTGGAATTCCACTCATTAAATCACAAGTATTTTCTGAATATCAGAGTCATCATTGAGACTCCCTGAAACCAAAGGTAGATTATAATTTTGAGAAAAATATGGCCTTCTGCCCTTGACAAAAAAAAAAAAAAAAAAAAAAAAAAAACTGAAGAATTTGCTTTCACATAGTAAATAATGTTCTCATTCTTTTATCAATCTTTTGGGAATATTAGTCTTAAGTATTAGATATATTTGAAATAATTTCTTCATTTTATGGTATACTTTTATGGGTATTATTATAGCCAGGCATGAGTAATTGGACTTAAAATAAATTGGTATCCTTTAAATTCTGCCTTGCTGGGTAACATCTGGGAAGGGTTTTTCTCCGTTAGAGCCCTGAATCTTCACCTGGAACGGAGTGGCGCCCCTAAACAACAATTATCGACATCAGCTTGCCCAGCTGGGACTTATCACAACACTAGGTACAACCTCCCAAACCATTCTTTGGTCTCGGAACCCCACCCATCACCCTGAGTTTAGCCGGACATTGCAGGGGAGGCTGCAAAACTGGCGCCCAACGTGGGGCAAGAATCAGGCAAATGATTAGTTATTTCAAGAGTAGCGACAAGGTTGTTGTCTATTATAGTACAGATAGAAGTTTTGGAATTTAGGTGGCCCCGGGAATTGTGTTATTTTGTATAGCAGTCTTTATGTCGTATATGTATATTTAGTGAGTTTATGAGTTTGTCTGTCTCTCTATTTAATCTGTTATCACTGATCAACATGAGTTGCTACCACCTTAGGAAAGATGAAGTTGCTTATGAATTAAAAATTCGAGGACAATCCTCTGTAGGGTCCGCAGATGAGTTGAGAAAGAGGCTTAGTCAGTGTCTATCAAATAATATTCAGGTAGACGAGGCTGCTGTCAATGAGCTGAAACCAGATGAAGAGTTAGGAGTTTGTGAAGGTAAATATTCTGATTTTAAGGTATTTGTTGAGGAGTATGAGGGCAACTATAGGGACAATGAGTACACCAGAATTTTGGCAAGACTACACCATCTCGCTTTGAGAATTGAAAGAATTCCTATCGCACCATCCTTAGACTTAGAGCCACAGGAGTTAAAGGATAAATTGATGCAGGAAACAAAAGCTTTAGTTGACACCTTCACTGGAAAGAGTCAACAGAGTTTACCAGGACCAGAAGAAGTTCAGGGAGAACCCAACACCACTCAACTGACAGCACTGGGAGGAACAACCAACGGCCAAGGAGAGACTTTGGTGGATACTAGCAGGGACTTAATTCAACTCCATCCTATAGGACATAGCCAAGAGTCTTCCGGCCTTAGGAATTCCAGGGTTTCCGTCACTAAGCAAAATGGTTGCAACACTCTCTTATCTGCTTCCATGAGATCAAAATCAGTACCAGTTTTTAAGTGGGGTTTAAAGTATGACTTTGAATCAGATCAAAGTGTAGGATGTTTCTTGCAGAGGGTTGAAGAACTTAGAAGAGCCCGAGGTGTCAGCCAAGCCGAGTTGTTTGAATCAGCAGTAGATCTATTTTCCGGCCAAGCACTTGTGTGGTATAGGTCGATCCAGAGCAGAGTTAAGTCATGGGAGGAGCTTTGCCATGAAATGCGTACAGTCTTCCAGACTCCAGATTATGAGTACCGACTTCAGAGAGAAATTTTCAACAGGGTTCAAGGAGAACATGAATCTATAGATATTCACATCGCAGCCATGGAGGGATTGTATAATCGGATGACTACACCTGTTCCGGAATCAACCCGTTTGACTCAAATTCTAAACAACATTCATCCACACTTGCAAGATAGATTATCGCTCTGTGAAATAAAAACTTTGGATGAACTGCGTCAGATGGGGAGAAAAGCGGAGGCTGGTCGTTTCCGTGCAGCATTTTCTCGACAGCAACCTAGAAGTGGTTCAGTCCTGGAACCTGACTTAGCTTATGTGGAGCCTGTGCGGAAGAGAGGATTTCCGGTAGGGAAGGTAGCCAGTGTACAGAAGACTTCCTCAGCCGGTACCTCACCAAGGACCTGCTGGAATTGTGGAGAAGTTGGCCATCGATACACTGCTTGCGAAAAGGAAAGGCGGAGATTTTGTTATGGTTGCGGGAAAGTAGATGTCATCAAGTCTAAATGTCCGGACTGCACTCCAAAAAACTTGTAAGTTTGGGAGCCAGCCGTCCAGATTCGGTTGACTCCCAGGTTGAAATAAAAGAAAATATTAAACTTGACTATACTTTTGAGACAGCCCATCATGATAACAGACCTTATCTAAATGTTCGAGTTTTTGGGCGGATGTATCGAGCTTTGTTAGACTCCGGTGCCTCAAATACAGTACTTGGACAGGATGGAATGGAAATTGTTGACAAGTTTCCGGCCCATATCAGACCATTAGAGAATCGGTGGGTTGAGACAGCTGATGCGGGTAAACATAGGATTGTAGGCTATGTTGTAGCCCCCATCACCCTTGAAGATAGGACCAGAGATGTTAAAATCTTTGTAGTACCGTCACTTAAACATTCTCTCATTCTTGGTATAGATTTTTGGGAGAAAATGCAGCTGGTTGCTGATATCCGTAACCAAACTTGGGAATTTGCCCCCGGGACAGTTAGGTTTGCTTCGATTGAGTCAGAAGTTGGTCTACATGCCGAAGAACACCTGAAGCCAGAGGAGAAGGATAAATTAGGGCAATTCATCGAAACTGAGTTCAATTCTCCCACAGAGGCTGGAAGCTTAGGGAAAACCAATCTGGTAGAACATTTTATTGATACTGGGGACGCCCGTCCAATAAAACAGAGGTATTATCCTTTATCCCCTGCTCGCCTGAAAAGCGTTTATGAAGAGCTTGATAAAATGTTAGAGTTAGGTGTTGTTGTACCTTCTAAAAGCGCTTGGGCATCACCCATAGTGTTACTTGACAAACCAGATGGATCGAAACGGTTTTGCGTAAACTATCGTAAACTTAATGCTGTAACCAAGCGTGATGCTTACCCCCTACCGCAAGTTACTGTCATATTGGATAGATTGAGAGATGCAAGATACTTGTCCTCCCTGGATATAAAGTCGGCATACTGGCAAATCCCCATGGCAAAGGAAAGTCAAGACAAAACTGCTTTTACTGTTCCCGGACGAGGACTCTTTGAATTTACTAGGATGCCTTTTGGCCTTCATAATGCGCCTGCCACCTGGCAAAGGTTTATCGACTCAGTGATCGGAGGTGATCTTGAGCCTCATGTGTTTGTTTATCTAGATGATGTCATCGTGCTTACCAACTCTTTTGATCATCACCTGGAAGTCCTTAGAGAAATATTTAAGCGACTACGGGCTGCAAATATCACACTGAATAAAGAGAAATGTCGTATATGTCGCCCCGAGCTGCGCTACCTGGGGTACATCGTAGATCAACGGGGATTGAAAGTCGACCCAGAGAAAGTAGAGGCCATTGTCAATATCCCGGTGCCGAACAGCCAAAAATCTGTGAGACAGTTTGTGGGGACAGCGTCGTGGTATCGGCGGTTCATACCGGATTTCGCTACAAGGTTGTATCCACTTACTCAGCTCTTACGGAAGAACGTGAAGTTTGTTTGGTCATATGAGGCTCAACGGGCCTTTGAAGACGTTAGAACCTGTCTTATCAAAGCACCTATACTCACTTGTCCTGATTTTACAAAGGAGTTTATAATATCTTGTGATGCATCAGGGGTGGGACTTGGAGCTGTTCTTAGCCAACAAGGAGACCAAGGAGAACAAGTTGTTGCCTATGCCAGTAGGACTTTAACCAAAGGTGAACAGAAACATTCTGCAACTGAACGAGAATGTCTCGCCGTAATCTGGGCCATCGAAAGGTTTAGACCTTATGTTGAGGGGACTGAGTTCACAGTGGTAACAGACCACTACAGCCTCTTGTGGCTCCATAATCTGAAGGATCCACAAGGTCGATTGGCACGATGGGCCCTGCGACTACAACCCTACAGATTCAAACTCATCCACCGCAAGGGGAAGGAGCACGTGGTTCCAGATATGTTGTCTCGGGCTGCTGCAACGGAGGATGTCCAACTTTGCTGTTTCTCGAAGGATCATCAACAGGGTGACAAATGGTACCAGAAGATGTTAACAAACGTGAATAAAAATAGTTGATCAGTATCCCTTATGGCAAGTAAATAATGGCAAGTTGAAGAAATTCGTACCAAACTCCAAAGACCCGTTGGAAGCTACACCTGAGTGGAAGGAAGTAGTCCCGAAACATGCAAGAGCTGATATTCTAGCTAAGCTACATGATGAACCAACAGCGGGACATCTTGGGGTTCAGAAAACCTTTGTTAGACTTCAACAACACTACTACTGGCCAAAGATGAAAGCCGATGTATCCAAATATATCGCTCGGTGCCGTATCTGCCAACAAACTAAAGACGACAATCTCAAACCTGCGGGCCACATGGGTGACAGAAGAGGAATTAGTAAGCCATGGGTTATGGTAGCTACAGATTTGCTCGGACCTTTCCCGAGATCCATCTCTGGATTTAAGTACCTACTTGTGGTGACCGACACTTTTACAAAGTTTCCTCTCTTGTTCCCTTTGAGGGCCGCCACTTCAAGTTTAGTATCGAAACATTTAGAGGATGTATTTCTAACCTGGGGAATTCCAAAATACTTAATATGCGACAATGGTCCAGAATTTACAGGAAAACTTATGAAATCTCTGGCGTCGGAATACAAAGTTAAAATTCTGTACAATGCTAGCAGACACCCACAAGCCAACCCGGCGGAGAGAGTTAACAAGACCTTGGGAAATATGCTGAGAGCATATGTTGGGAACAACCACAAACAGTGGGATAAGGAGATTCATAAACTAGGGTTTGCTCTGCGCTCTGCCAGACACGACACAACCAGTTATACCCCAGCTTACCTTAATTTTGGAAGGGAGCTTCATCTCAACTTTCACCAAGTTGTGGCAGAAGGAGACGAAGTACCAGAAGTTACCGACAGTACAAGTTATGGAAGGAAATTGAAGGGCCTCCAGAAGGTGTATAAGGATGTGGAGCAAAGGCTTGTTGATGGGCACAAGAAGAATGCTCAAAGGTATAATTTGAGGAGGCGACCTCTGGAGTTTCAAGTGGGCGACAGGGTTTGGAAAAAGAACTTTGTACTTTCGGATGCAGCCAAGGCTGTCTGTTCCAAACTTGCTCCTAAGTTCATCGGACCTTTCACGATAGCAAAGAGGATCTCCCCACTGGTCTACAATTGAAGGGCGAAGATGGCAAGGCAGTAGGTAACTGGCACGTCTCCGATCTCAAGAAATATTACGAATGAGAAAATTTAGGAAATTTTCTTCTGCTGGGGGAGTGTTGTAGCATTCCAAGTTTCGGACGGCCGCTTTTGGTACACTGGCCTGATCAACCAGCGAGAATTACCCTTGCAGTAGCGCGCCTGCAAAAGACCAAACCCCCGCCGAACTTAAATGTATTACAACTTGCCTCACAGCCTTGAAGGCGTTTAGAAAATGCCGTTAGTGCCGAGACCAAGCGGCACGCGCCCTAGTTGAACTTTGTACAGAGAAAGTTGCCGGCCTAAGTACAGGATTTACCCTGCCGCCTGACATCGATTTGTCTTTGCTGTGCCTTCTTCGAGGAAAGATCTGCCGACTCCCTCTGCTCATCCTGAGGAATTTAAGCAAATTGCTGATTTTTAGAGGTAAGGCAGAATAATTAAAATTTTGCAATTATTTTCAACTTCTTTGAGAAATTAAAATTTAAAAAAAAAAAAATGCAAAATCTAAAATATTAACTTTAAAAGTGCAAGAATATTGCCATGGGAGTTATTCATGCTTGGTCCTTTTATGAGAATTTCTGATTATGTAATAAAAAATAATTGATTTTAGCTATAAGAATTGTTGAGTTTAATTTTGTAACTATTTGAAGAGAGATAGGTCTGTTCCATTTTTATTAAATTCTGAAAGAAAACATCCACTTTAAAGTAATAAACCACGTGGAAAATTTTCATGTTTAACCTGGATAAAATTAAGAGTCACTTTGTTCAATTTGAATTATTAAAAATAATATAACTGTTGTGGTAATTGTATTACTGTGTTATATTTAAACTGTGGAAAATTGAGCCAAGTTAGAAGATAAATTACCAATATTTCTTAAATTTTATTATCAGGCTGTAACTAATAATTATTGTCAGTGATCTATTGTCTTTGTCCTGTATGAAAATAATTTATTAATTGTTTCATAAATTTTAAGGATTTTAGTTTAAATGTACGGTAATAATTTTTGACTCTCAGTAAAGCACATTATTTTGTTCTGATAAATACTTCATTGTGATTAAATGGTTCTACCTTGCAACATTTTATTGATTTAAGTTTTAATAATATATTCTCAGTGTAAATAATTTTGTTAGGCCCTATTTAGTTGTTGGATGCTTAAAATGATGCCAACGAACTCAGCCTACCCATGGTAATAACTGATTTAGATTTAAATATTTGTTGTGTGTCAAAGAATTTAATGTTAGGTTAGTAGATAATTTTGGTCACTAATCCAGACATGGAAAACTGAGGAAAAAAATTGAATTTTTTCATTGAGTAATGTTGTTAAGAAAATAAAATAACCTGGATCAGCTATGTTCAGTTGTAGATTTAAAGTATTATTTTAAATATCAATTTTGTTTAAAATGTCACACTGTGCATGATTATATTGTTTAAAGTGTGTCATACAACTCAATGTGTTAGTGTCATTGAATATTTACAATATTCAATGACATGGTTTTCATTTTGAAAACCATTCGTTTGATGAAACGAGTCTTGACAAACGCAGTTTTGTGTAAATATTACACTTCTAGCAAATGTCATTTGACTCAAACCTCATCGTTTGAACAGTAAATTCGTTGACAAAAGTCACATTGACGTTAAGTCGTTGAAAACATCTTGTCATGCACTAAGTTGTGCATCTGAAGAGACCAGTGCAGGTCGAAACAAGTGAAAGTCCCAACACACCGTGGTGGCAGCGAACAGGTCGTATGACCTTTCAATCGTTTGCCCCAAACGCTACCGTTTGGTAGATGGTTCTGTTTCACAAAGTTTCGTCCAGTTCAGGACTCATCAGTTAGCCTTCTTGATAAGCAGCTAATAGCTGCAAATCATGACTAAGACTTTGTATTCGTTTTGAAAACCATTCGTTTGATGAAACGAGTCTTGACAAACGCAGTTTTGTGTAAATATTACACTTCTAGCAAATGTCATTTGACTCAAACCTCATCGTTTGAACAGTAAATTCGTTGACAAAAGTCACATTGACGTTAAGTCGTTGAAAACATCTTGTCATGCACTAAGTTGTGCATCTGAAGAGACCAGTGCAGGTCGAAACAAGTGAAAGTCCCAACACACCGTGGTGGCAGCGAACAGGTCGTATGACCTTTCAATTGTTTGCCCCAAACGCTACCGTTTGGTAGATGGTTCTGTTTCACAAAGTTTCGTCCAGTTCAGGACTCATCAGTTAGCCTTCTTGATAAGCAGCTAATAGCTGCAAATCATGACTAAGACTTTGTATTCGTTTTGAAAACCATTCGTTTGATGAAACGAGTCTTGACAAACGCAGTTTTGTGTAAATATTACACTTCTAGCAAATGTCATTTGACTCAAACCTCATCGTTTGAACAGTAAATTCGTTGACAAAAGTCACATTGACGTTAAGTCGTTGAAAACATCTTGTCATGCACTAAGTTGTGCATCTGAAGAGACCAGTGCAGGTCGAAACAAGTGAAAGTCCCAACACACCGTGGTGGCAGCGAACAGGTCGTATGACCTTTCAATCGTTTGCCCCAAACGCTACCGTTTGGTAGATGGTTCTGTTTCACAAAGTTTCGTCCAGTTCAGGACTCATCAGTTAGCCTTCTTGATAAGCAGCTAATAGCTGCAAATCATGACTAAGACTTTGTATTCGTTTTGAAAACCATTCGTTTGATGAAACGAGTCTTGACAAACGCAGTTTTGTGTAAATATTACACTTCTAGCAAATGTCATTTGACTCAAACCTCATCGTTTGAACAGTAAATTCGTTGACAAAAGTCACATTGACGTTAAGTCGTTGAAAACATCTTGTCATGCACTAAGTTGTGCATCTGAAGAGACCAGTGCAGGTCGAAACAAGTGAAAGTCCCAACACACCGTGGTGGCAGCGAACAGGTCGTATGACCTTTCAATTGTTTGCCCCAAACGCTACCGTTTGGTAGATGGTTCTGTTTCACAAAGTTTCGTCCAGTTCAGGACTCATCAGTTAGCCTTCTTGATAAGCAGCTAATAGCTGCAAATCATGACTAAGACTTTGTATTCGTTTTGAAAACCATTCGTTTGATGAAACGAGTCTTGACAAACGCAGTTTTGTGTAAATATTACACTTCTAGCAAATGTCATTTGACTCAAACCTCATCGTTTGAACAGTAAATTCGTTGACAAAAGTCACATTGACGTTAAGTCGTTGAAAACATCTTGTCATGCACTAAGTTGTGCATCTGAAGAGACCAGTGCAGGTCGAAACAAGTGAAAGTCCCAACACACCGTGGTGGCAGCGAACAGGTCGTATGACCTTTCAATCGTTTGCCCCAAACGCTACCGTTTGGTAGATGGTTCTGTTTCACAAAGTTTCGTCCAGTTCAGGACTCATCAGTTAGCCTTCTTGATAAGCAGCTAATAGCTGCAAATCATGACTAAGACTTTGTATTCGTTTTGAAAACCATTCGTTTGATGAAACGAGTCTTGACAAACGCAGTTTTGTGTAAATATTACACTTCTAGCAAATGTCATTCGACTCAAACCTCATCGTTTGAACAGTAAATTCGTTGACAAAAGTCACATTGACGTTAAGTCGTTGAAAACATCTTGTCATGCACTAAGTTGTGCATCTGAAGAGACCAGTGCAGGTCGAAACAAGTGAAAGTCCCAACACACCGTGGTGGCAGCGAACAGGTCGTATGACCTTTCAATCGTTTGCCCCAAACGCTACCGTTTGGTAGATGGTTCTGTTTCACAAAGTTTCGTCCAGTTCAGGACTCATCAGTTAGCCTTCTTGATAAGCAGCTAATAGCTGCAAATCATGACTAAGACTTTGTATTCGTTTTGAAAACCATTCGTTTGATGAAACAAGTCTTGACAAACGCAGTTTTGTGTAAATATTACACTTCTAGCAAATGTCATTTGACTCAAACCTCATCGTTTGAACAGTAAATTCGTTGACAAAAGTCACATTGACGTTAAGTCGTTGAAAACATCTTGTCATGCACTAAGTTGTGCATCTGAAGAGACCAGTGCAGGTCGAAACAAGTGAAAGTCCCAACACACCGTGGTGGCAGCGAACAGGTCGTATGACCTTTCAATCGTTTGCCCCAAACGCTACCGTTTGGTAGATGGTTCTGTTTCACAAAGTTTCGTCCGGTTCAGGACTCATCAGTTAGCCTTCTTGATAAGCAGCTAATAGCTGCAAATCATGACTAAGTCTTTGTATTCGTTTTGAAAACCATTCGTTTGATGAAACGAGTCTTGACAAACGCAGTTTTGTGTAAATATTACACTTCTAGCAAATGTCATTTGACTCAAACCTTATCGTTTGAACAGTAAATTCGTTGACAAAAGTCACATTGACGTTAAGTCGTTGAAAACATCTTGTCATGCACTAAGTTGTGCATCTGAAGAGACCAGTGCAGGTCGAAACAAGTGAAAGTCCCAACACACCGTGGTGGCAGCGAACAGGTCGTATGACCTTTCAATCGTTTGCCCCAAACGCTACCGTTTGGTAGATGGTTCTGTTTCACAAAGTTTCGTCCAGTTCAGGACTCATCAGTTAGCCTTCTTGATAAGCAGCTAATAGCTGCAAATCATGACTAAGACTTTGTATTCGTTTTGAAAACCATTCGTTTGTTGAAACGAGTCTTGACAAACGCAGTTTTGTGTAAATATTACACTTCTAGCAAATGTCATTTGACTCAAACCTCATCGTTTGAACAGTAAATTCGTTGACAATAGTCACATTGACGTTAAGTCGTTGAAAACATCTTGTCATGCACTAAGTTGTGCATCTGAAGAGACCAGTGCAGGTCGAAACAAGTGAAAGTCCCAACACACCGTGGTGGCAGCGAACAGGTCGTATGACCTTTCAATTGTTTGCCCCAAACGCTACCGTTTGGTAGATGGTTCTGTTTCACAAAGTTTCGTCCAGTTCAGGACTCATCAGTTAGCCTTCTTGATAAGCAGCTAATAGCTGCAAATCATGACTAAGACTTTGTATTCGTATTAAATATTTTTAAAAATAATTGTCTTTACCACCGTAAATCATTTGACTTATAAAATTTCATGTCATACAGTTAAATTCAAAGAACAGCAGTAAACCGCAGTGTTGATATTAACAAGGTTGTGATTAAATGTTGTAGTAGAAAATAATTTTATGTAGTTTTGTATCAATTTAAGGAACTTTTTGACTGAAGGATTTATGGGATTAATTATTTAATGTTAAAGACAATCATTCCCATGAGAAAATCAGATAATATAATTGAATTTTGGGGCATATAACCTTGTTTAGGAATTTATTTAATATAATTAGGTTTCCTTTATTATCGAGGACTGAACTTATATAGGGAATTTCCCGGACCTGTCGGTGACACGCTGAACTTCTGGGGTCACTCACTTACCGGACCTGGGCCTGTACCTTGCTGTGGACTGGGGCCTATCCAGGACACCTACCTGGACCTATCGATCACCATCGCACCTCTTGGGTGATAGTGGACTACCGAGCTCTACGGAACGATAAGTCAAACTAAAATTTCTGAGGTGACTTATTTAATTATTTTTGCTGGCCAGCCAAATAACTCTAAAGAACTTTCCTGGACACTGTGGGTGACAACACTCATCCTACCAATCAGTGCAGCAATTTCTACTAGGATCCCCCCCCCCCTCCTTCTCCAAGGACTCTTGGGACAGTGCGTAAACCTACTGGTCTTATTGTCTACACATTAATATAAGGCGATAAACGGTGTTAGTTATATAGTATTATTTTGTGTTATGTGTTTCTCTATTTAATTTAGTCTTAAGGTGTTATGTATGTATCAATGTCTTTCAGCTGGTGGCCACCGTCTAATTTGGTATTGAACAACTTGTACTCATTTTCTTTACTTGTTCCTCATGATTTATGAAGTATAATGTTAAGTTGTTAGATGTTCTGAATATTATTGGAATTCCACTCATTAAATCACAAGTATTTTCTGAATATCAGAGTCATCATTGAGACTCCCTGAAACCAAAGGTAGATTATAATTTTGAGAAAAGTATGGCCTTCTGCCCTTGACAAAAAAAAAAAATAAATAAATAAATAAATAACTGAAGAATTTGCTTTCACATAGTAAATAATTTTCTCATTCTTTTATCAATCTTTTGGGAATATTAGTCTTAAGTATTAGATATATTTGAAATAATTTCTTCATTTTATGGTATACTTTTATGGGTATTATTATAGCCAGGCATGAGTAATTGGACTTAAAATAAATTGGTATCCTTTAAATTCTGCCTTGCTGGGTAACATCTGGGAAGGGTTTTTCTCCGTTAGAGCCCTGAATCTTCACCTGGAACGGAGTGGCGCCCCTAAACAACAATTATCGACATCAGCTTGCCCAGCTGGGACTTATCACAACACTAGGTACAACCTCCCAAACCATTCTTTGGTCTCGGAACCCCACCCATCACCCTGAGTTTAGCCGGACATTGCAGGGGAGGCTGCAATTTATGGCATTGAATCTCAATCTGTTAAATTAATTGAATTGTTTTTAGATAAAAGGTATCAGGCAGTAGTTGTGGATGGCGTGCACTCTTAATTAAATAAAGTTAAAAATGGAGTTCCCCAAGGGTCTGCCTTGGGGCCATTACTTTTTAACATATATATCAATGACATACCAACGTACATCTCATTGCCAGGAACAAATATTATAATGTTTGCTGATGACATAGGGATTCAAATATCATCAAGCAATGTAAAAGACATAGAAGCAAAGATTAAAAAGATCATAAACCGTCTTAACAGATTGGTATAAATTAAACTGATTGGTCATTAATTAAAAATACCCCCGTCGCAGCAGACCTGCGTACTTAGCGAATTTCCAATGGCAATCTTTACACAAGTGTACCAAATTTCATGATGATCAGACAATTTTTTCCTAAAGATCTTACTGGTTAACGAACTCATCCAAGAGAATCTAACTTTACATGCCTGTACCAAATTTCAAGATGTTCAGACGATTTTTGCAATAGTTATCGTAATCACAAACACTCAAAATTTAAAATTATATTTCAGATATAAGCCCATGTTAAATTTTTTAGTAAATCATTATTTGTGCAGTTTTAAATGTGTTTCCGACAAAAATAATAATCACTACGTATCCAGAAAGTACACATAAAAAGCTACAATTTCACATACTCTTACCGTAGTAGCCATGGTAAGACCTAAGCCCGGGACCACTTTACTTTTTCATTTTGAGGTCCCCAGAAGCCAAAAACACCATTCGTTCGCTTTCATATATATATATGTCCGTGGTACTGATAACTCTTGAAGGGGACCTCCGATTTTGATGAAATTTGGTATGAAGGTGTAAGACCAGGTCTATTTTCATGAGTTCGCGAACCAGCATCGTCGGGTTATGGGAACGGGGTTTTATGGGGTTTCAAAGGGGTCAAAAATGGGTTTTTGGCATTTTTGGACCCTAATCTTTTTTTTATTATCAATTTTAATTAAAACCTTTTGAAAGAACTTAAAAAAAAAAACAATTTGGTATTTTGAATTTTTATCATAGCATAACTGGTCACGGGGAAAATCCAAAAATGTGTTTTCCATGTTATTCTTATGGGAAATCAAGAAAACCCTATGTGTTGCTTACTTATTGACATAACTTAATCAAATTTCGTATGTACATTATCTAGATAAGGTATAACTTATACTTGCTTACAAAACTCATATTCAAAATCTTTTCTTTGGACAAAAAAGTTGCTAAATTAAATTATCTAACTAACGGTACCAAGTTTGTAAGGATCTTATAACAAATAACGGAGTTATTGCGATTTTTCTGTGAAAATGGCCATAATTTGCATTAATTATAATGCAAAATCAATGTTTTTTTTTTTAGAAAATAACTCCGTTATTTGTAATCAAATCCTTACAAACTTGGTACCGTTGGTTAGATAATTAAATTTGGCAACTTTTTTGTACATAGTAAAATTTTTTAGAAATTTACCAAATTTGAGATATTTGAGTTTGAAAATTTAAAATAGCCGCTATTTTGAAAATACACAGTGGAAAAAATTAATTCTTTTCCTGAAAATGTACATTAGTATGATAAAGATTCATACCAAATATGAACTGAATACAAACATCCGTTACGGAAATAAAAATTATTATGAAAAAAACAAAATGGCGCCTAGCGGCTAAACGATGGATTTCAGACAATTATTTGTATGATGTTTTTGTCTTGCCTCGATGCAAGGAACAAATATACAAAAGGGTTCCAGAGAGTTCCGGGACACCCTGTATATATGTATATGTGTCCGTGGTACTAATAACTTTTGACAGGGACCTCCGATTTTTATAAAATTTGGTATGAAGGTGTAGGACCAGGTCTATTTTCATGAGTCAGCGAACCAGCATTATCGGGTTATGGGAACAGGGTTTTATGGGGTTTCAAAAGGGTAAAAAATGGGTTTTTGGCATTTTTGGACATAAGTTTTCAAAATTAAATCATTTTAACTAAAACCATTTAAAAGAGCTTTAATAAACAAATTAGTATTTTGAATTTTTAACATTGTTTAACAAGTTACGGAGAAAATCCAAAAATAGGTTTTCCATGTTATTCTTATGGGGAACTAAGAAAACCCTGTATCTCACTTATTTATTGACATAACTTGATCAAATTTGGTATATACATTCAACTAGGCAGGGTTTAACTTATATTTACTTAACAGCACCCATGTTACTTATAGCACCCATACTTACAGCAAACCTACCTACTCAACCCCAAGACCCCTATGGGGTTTATGGAGAAAATGAAAAATATCAGAATTTTATGCAATTTAGTTTCATGAACTGGGAATGGATTTTCCTATTTACTTGCAATACCCCAAAAGCATCAAACCTACATCCCCTCATTCCCATGGTTTTTACGGAGGAAGTTAAAAAAAAAAAATAAATCCTGTTGGAAATTCACTGAGTACGCAGGTCTGCTGCGACGGGGGTATTTATATAATTAATATGGCTTTAAAAGGTCAAGACTTAAGGTGCATTCATACTTCCAAACCACCAGTCCAGTGTTACCTAAGCTTGAATCACACAATATTTATGGGGATCCATCCCAATGGATTTTCTATATAAATCTATTTGACGACAGTTCATCAAAATGCCTCTATTTCTAATGTTGCAAAAATGCAATATTTACTGTCATGTCAACACTAAGTGTGGTGAACCCAGGACTGCGGAGAACATATAAACAAAAGAAGGGCTGTTTCATTCCTTTGATGTTGGAAAATGCCGCTTTCGTGTCAGGCCGGTGACGTAATCCATCTGATGTCCATAAGAATAACATGCACCAGCTGATCAGGCTAGTGACATATTGGGTCCTACTTTTTTTTCATCATTTTGCCCGCTAATGAAACAGCCCTTATCTATTACATTACAGCAGTTTTCTCCAGTCCTGGGTGAACCTCTTACTCTAGTAAAATCCTTGCCCATAACTGAAGATAATTATGTAATTGCTTATAAGCTATTGCGTGAAAGGTATCATATGTTAGAAGATTGACTACACTGCATCTCAATCAGTTTTTAGACTTATCGACTATTTCACTCAGCTCAACTAAGGAGTTATACAAGCGCTCAAGGCCTTAAACTGCAATCTTTCTCCTGATTCTAACCTCTTACTTTCAGCTCTTACTCTGCGTAAAATGGATAAAAATTTACAAAATACGCACGAAGCATAACGTTCTTGACTTGGCCTTGGTCAATACCAACACACTCTCCCTGATGCTCAAAGCATTGTTAAATTCTTTGATGAAGAATGCACTCATAACAAAGATGCAAGTTTGCGTAATACATTAAATCCCTCGAAAGCTAATTTCAAGCAATCTGTTCCTCCTAAAACCATGTTAACTAAACCCATACACTCAGAATCTAAAGAGGTTCATTCTCTCGAAAAATAAAGTTGATGGCATAAAATAACAAGTTCCTTAGCAACCATCAAATAATATTATAACAACAAACGTCAGCTGGTCACTACAAGAGCCCCCTGCAGAGACTGAAGTCAGAAAGTCCAGGTAAAAGCTCTCTACTAGTCCACAAATGAAGAAAATACCCCCCGTCGCAGCACACCTGCGTTCTCAGCGAATTTCAAATTAGTAATATTAATTCTGACCAGATAAACCTGTAACCCAAATATCATCCCATGCTCTCATAAATAGGGAAATATGTCTATACTCCTTATGATAAATATAGGAAGCTGCCATGGGGAACACTAAAGTAGGTTTTTAGCATAAAAAAAAATATTTCGACCATATGAAGCCATATACTAAGTTTCATCAATATATGTCCATTGCTAAAGGAGTTCGCCTATTCTCCATATGGTTAACATGGGAAAGAGTATGCAGGTTTGCTGCCATGATAAGCACAAAAACTAAGATTTTTTTACTATAAATGGATGAATCTCAACCAATAAAGCTGAATACCAAATTTCATCCAAAAATATTGGTTAATAAGTGAAATATTGACACATCCTTATTCTCCATAAGATTAACATTGGAGCCCCAAAATACAATGTACTGTCTTTAGACTTTTTAATATCTCGGTAACCAATGGAGATAGAGCAAAGCTTTAAGATACTAAATTGTGTGTTTTTTAGCTAAATCCAATGGTCAAAATAAAAATTTTAAAAATTACATATGAAAAATGCATAAAACCCATTTTTGGGGTACAAAACCCCCAAAACTACCCGTTCCGGTTGGTCGATATGTCTGGTTTACGAGCTCATCCGAATAAATGTAGGATTACACATCTCTACCAAATTTGGTGTCGATCGGACCGTTTTTACGAGAGTTATCGTGCCTAGGGACACATACATATAGATATATAAATTTTAATGACTATTATTTTTTGTTCTCTGGGCACTCAAAACGAAAAAGTCACATGGTCCCGGGGCTTAGGTCTTACCATGAGACCTACGGTAATAGCTTATTCCCTATGGGAAATTCGCTAAAAATAACAAAATTCACAATAGTAAAAAATACTCCCGTCGCAGCAGACCTGCGTACTCAGTGAATTTCCAAAGGAATCTGAAATTTTGTATTTTCCCCATAAACACCATAGGAATGAGTATGTAGGTTTGCTGCCATTGGATGTTAGAAAATGTAGTAGTTAGGTAAGGTAAATACAAAATTGTATCAATATTCAGCACTTTTTAATTTCCCCCATAAACCCCAAGAAGGTGACTATGTAGGTTTGCCGCCACATGTGTGTTGTAAGCAAATATCAGTTAAACCCCACCTAGTGAATGTACATACCAAATTTTATCAAGTTATTCCAATAAATAAGCGAGATACAGGGTGTTGATGATTTCCATAAGATTAACATGGGAAACCTATTAGGGAATTTCCCTATAGGGAATACGCTATTACGGTAGTAGCCATGGTAAGACCTAAGCCCGGGACCATGCTACTTTTTCATTTTGAGGTCCCCAGAAGCCAAAAACACCGTTCGTTCATTTTCATATATATGTATATATATATATATATATATATAGCTACATTTTAAGAAAAATCTTAAAATTTCATGATAACACTATATTTCGCATTACGCGTCATCAGGTGTATAAAATATAAAAATTGTAAAAAACTAACAACTAAAACATTTTAAACAAACATCAACACTTAAACATAAAATTAAACAATAATATAAATAAAGATCATGTGTAGATTTTCTAGAAGTCATTCTAATCATCTCAGGTTCAGTCCATTAGGAAATTTTGATTTCATAACTATATATATATATATATATATATATATATTTGATCATATATATATATATAGATATATCTATGTGTCCGTGGTACTGATAACTTTTGACAGGGACCTCCGATTTTGATGAAATTTGGTATGAAGGTATAAGGCTAGGTCTATTTTCATGAGTTCGCGAACCAGCATGATCGGGTTATGGGAACGGGGTTTTATGGGGTTTCAAAGGGGTCAAAAATGGGTTTTTGAGCATAATTTTCAAAATTCAACAATTTTAACTAAAACCATTTGAAAGAGCTTAAAAAAACAAACAGTTTAGTATTTTGAATTTTAACTTAGCTTAACAGGTTACGGAGAAAAGCCAAAAATAGGTTTTCCATGTTAATCTTATGGGAATCAATAAAACCCTGTATCTTGCTTATTTATTGGAATAACTTGATAAAATTTGGTATGTACATTCACTAAATAGGGTTTAACTGATATTTGCTTACAACACCCATATGGCGGAAAACCTACGTACTCACCCCTATGGGGTTTATGGGGAAATTAAAAGAACACCATAACTTGATAATATTTGGTATATACATTCACTAGATAGGTTGATAGGTTTTAACTGATATTTGCTTACAACACCCATATGGCGGCAAACCTACATACTCACCCCCATGGGGTTTATGGGAAACTACAAAGTGCCGAATATTGATACAGTTTTATATTTACCTTACATAACTATTACATTTCCTAACAAAACTAATATTTTTAACAACATCCCATGGCAGCAAACCTACATACCCACTCCTATGGTGTTTATGGGGAAAATACGCTACCGTATCTCAAGATCGATTGGAAATTCGCTGAGTACGCAGGTCTGCTGCGACGGGGGTATTTTTAGCTTTTCTCCGTTACCTGTTAAGCCAAGTTAAAAATTAAAAATACTAAATTGTTTGTTTTTTTAGGCTCTTTTAAATAATGGTTTTAGTTAAAATTGTTGAATAAATTGAGGTACAAAAATGGCAAAAAAACCCATTTTTTACCCTTTGAAACCCCATAAAACCTCGTTCCCCATAACCCACCCGATCATGCTGGTTTTGGAACTCATGAAAATAGATCTGGTCTTACACCTCCATACCAAATTTCATCAAAATCGGAGGTCCCCTTCAAAAGTTATCAGTACCACGGACACATAGATATATATACATATATATGAAAATGGACGAATGGTGTTTTTGGCTTCTGGGGACCTCAAAATGAAAAAGTAAAGAGGTCCCGGGCTTAGGTCTTACCATGGCTACTACCGTAATAGCGTATTCCCTAGAGGGAAATTCGCTAATATTCCCTATAGGGAAATTTGCTAAAATTGTTCATATTGAAACTGGCTGCTTTAGTTTGACAGTTCTTCCAGACCTGGTAGTGTAGGATATTTGTCTATCATCCTTTTACATTCTTGAGGATCGGTTAGAAGCTCGGATTTGTCATCACTAAGGACATAGGCTGGTTTTACCCTGTCAAGACTGACTCTTACATTCGCACCATTTAGTCGTATCGTTACAGTTTTCTCGTCTCTTTCGTTAACTTCATGAGGTCCAGTGTATGGTTGTTGTAAAGACTTTCTAACGGCATCCACTCTCAGAAAAATGTGAGTACATTTGTCCAAATCACGACAAATTTTAGTTGCCATTATTATTTTAGTTGCCATGTCTCATGATTGTTGTAGGTTTTAGAGAAGAAATCTTCATTCTAAGGCGAGAAACTACATTTGTTGGGTCCTCCAACGGTGCCAACTTGGTTGATGGAACGAAGTACTCTCCAGGAAGGCGCACAACCTGTCCAAAAACCATTTCTGAAGAAGAAGTATTGAGGTCAGCACAGAAAGTCCAAGAAAAACCACATTCAAAAGTGCAAAAATTCTTCAAAAATTCTTAAGCACAAATGGGTTGCTTTACTCAACCCATGTGGAAGCAGAGTGGCACATGATCGCTGCCTTGAGCTGTCTATGAAATCTTTATACCATGCCGTTCGCACAGGCAGGGTGGTAACTTGTCCGTAACCTTGAAAACCCACACAAATTTCCTAATTCAGCAAAGAGTGAAAGTATGGTCTGGATCTAGACCATACCATAAGTACTACCGAAAAGGGGTATTTCCTAGAGGGAAATTCACTAAAATTCAAGCATATATAATAAAGAAATAAAAGAAACAGTTACAGAAAAAAATTTATTTCTAAAAAAATATTGTCTCATATTGTACAATGTAACATTAACAACATATAAGTAAATCACATAATAATATTTATATGTTACATCCTTTGCGCTGTCATTTGCGCTGCCATGGTACAGTAATTAAAATTAAGCCATTCAGAACACTGAGTAAAGTAAATTGTCATCAAATGCACAACCGTATTTAAAACGTGAACAGATAAAGTTAAAAACAAGCTTGTGAACCATCTCATATGGTGTAACTGTTGACTATATACAGTAACATAAATAGTGTAGTTTTAAATTTCTTTTTCGTCTCAGCCGATTTTGTTCAAGGCAATAACAAAAATGAAATCATTAACGTAAATAGACGTCTCATCCAAAGTATTTGGTTTGATACCCAAATTTGGAAGGTTCGTGTACACCGTCAGTGGCACTGCGATCGATATTGTAATTATTCAGCTGGATTTACAGTGCTGCAAAATTACTTTACCACAACATAAACATAACCTTCAAGTATAAAGGTTTTATCCTTGGTTGCGGTAATACTGATTTGCATATCATATGTCAATTGTACTTCATGCACACAGCAGAAGACCTTATAGGTTTCAAACACGCCTATGCTATGAGAACGCTTACACTATTCACATTAGTGTACCGTATATAGTCAAAGGTGTTCGATATTTTTAGTTTTTAAATACTTAACTTTTCAACTTTGTTTGTGATATTCATTATTTAGTCCAGGAAAAATAAAGTTTAAGCACACCCTGATAGTCTGACGAAGTTTGACTTTTGATTATTTTAGGGACAAATAGATAAAAATATCGATGTTAACATTTTTTCACCATGGAGAAAGTCTTAGAGAAAACTATAATGGCCTCAACGATCACATAAGACCAATAGATGGACCATGCCAGGCGCAAGCTGAAGCACGGATATATCACTTGTCACAGGCAAGATGGCGGCTGCCAGCCGTGACTCACCCGGCTTATAGTATCCAAGACTTATTGCCTTCACTTAAACAGTTTCAACACTTACCTTTTATCCTAAATTGGCTTAATGTTGAATTATTTGAAAGCAAAACATTGAGTTTTTTGCGCCAATCTCAGCGAATTTTGTGTCTGTTGCCCCCGCCAAGATGGCCGACCGTGCTTCACTCTTTGTAATGCTAGTTAGATAGGCGTTCTCCATCTATTGACCTTATGTGCTCGTTGATTAGCCTAAGTATATTATCAAGGTGGCAACATGGATTTTTTCATTTACTAGATGTCCCCAAAACTATCAAAACTTAAACTTCATTTAACTTTCAGGGCATGTTTTATCTAAATGCTGAACACTCCATTTTATTTTTGATATTTTTTTTATTTATCCTATACTCTAATACGAGTAAACTATATTTTTATGTATGAAGAACCACAGATGTGGCAGCTGCTGATTAAAAATGGCTGATACTTGATACTTACAATTGTTAACACACGAGTTTGGAAACAGCTAGAGCGATTTTCTTCAATTTTTGCAAATAACTTAGTTCTAGGTAGGGGTGTGCGAGTACTCGAATATCAAGTATTTTTCGGGCCGAGTATGTACTACAGTACTCAACTCGATGTTTTGGAAAAAACTCGCTAGTTCGAGTCGAGTTCTCTAGCTGACTTATGAAGTGAAAATTATAAATAGATTTGTACAAAACGAATAATTCTAACCAGGTTTTAAATTGTTTTCTACCTCATTTTTTAAAGAAAACCTGTGAAGTTGTTCTGTAATCAACTTAGATGTATGTTGTCAGATTGAAAGAGGTTATGTTTCATAGCGTACATTGGCTATGTATTTGATCCAAGCAAGATAGAAGATAACTAGATTGCATGGTAGAAACAAAATGAAGGGCACATGGTCAATACTGCCACCTTTGATTGAAAGATGTATGTTTATAAAATTCAGTACTATAGAATTTATATGCTTATTATTTCCTTTGTAAAAATTATTAATTATAATCTTGGTAAGTTCTATAGGCATATTGGTATTAAAAAATGTATTGGAGTGCAGAAATTTGATGATTATCATATAACTACGAGGGCTATTCAGAAAGTAAGGAACGTTTCCGTCTCACGCCGCTAGGCTTGCACGTATCACCTACATTAGGGTATGAGAGCGCTCGGCCCTCAGTGGCTATCCAGCCGTGACAATAGGAGCATCGTCTCGCTGCCCGTTTTCCTTATTGTTTTGCTCCTATACAAAATCCTGCCAGCCAAGTTTTGTTGGCAAAAAACTTAAAACCGATTGAGATTTATTTACAAGTATGGAGGAGTATGGGAACAATGTCATGAATGAAAGTTCTGAGCTTAAGTTGTGTATTCAGTTTAGGAATGGTCGAACCAATGTTCATGATGAGCAGAAGAATGAACGACTGAGCATTGTTGACAGAAGATCCGTGAAAACCGCTTCACCATTACCTTTTCTTCTCAAATTCATTATCTTTTTCTCAAGTTTCACAGACTTTACTGTGTTGAAATTGAACGTCCGTGAAACTTGCTGTGGGAAACATAATGAAAGCTCCTTTATGGTGAAGTGGCGGTTTTCACGGATCTTCTGTCAACTTTAGTGACCAGTTCGTCAGTCACAATACTCGGTGGTCCACTCTTAAGTTAAGAAATGGCCGAACCAATGTTCTTGATAATCAGAATACACAATTTAAGCACAGAACTTTCATTCATGACATTGTTCCCATACACCACGCATACTTGTCGATAAATCTCTATCAGTTTTAAGTTTTTTTCCAAACAAAAAAAGTGTTACCGATTGCACTTTGAACTGGCTGGATTTTGTATAGGATCGGCCATTTTGAATTTAAAAATAAAGAAAACGAGCAGTGCGACGATTCTCCTATTGTCACGGTTGATCGTCCTATCGACGATTTCTCCTGTGATTCACGGCTTAATAGACACTGAGGCCCCGAGCGCTCTCATACCCTAATATAGGCGATACGCGCACGCCTAGCGGCGTAAAACGAATACGTTCCTCATTTTCTAAATAGCCCTCATATTTTGCCATTGAGTATGAACTCTCCACTCATGATCAACGGACATTCTATTGATTATTTTTGTACCTATGTTTTGATTAAAGTAATAGGTGAAAAAATGACACTCAAGTAATAAATGGGAATGATAAGAGGCAATTTAAATTAATTTTGTCAACTATATTTTTAAACACTTGCCATAAAAATGTAGGGCCTAATAAAACATGTTTAAAAACAAAAAATTGTTATCATTTATTAGGGACGATTCATTTATTATGTACTATTATCTTGGTTTTATTAATTAAACAACATTTTTTGGCAAACCGATAATTTGAAGAAAAACTCAACTCGAAAAAGCTTGAAACTCACAAGTATTTTCAAAAACTCGACTCTACTCAATTCGACCTCAAAAATCACTACACGCACACCTCTAGTTCTAGGATGAAAATAATAGGATCCTCATATGAAACAAACACACAGACTGAATTATACCTCTTGTTATTTTGTACCCTACCTTTGGGTACAAAATACCTTTGTTTTTGTTTTAATTTTGACGTATTTAAAATACCTTTATGATTTCAAGAGAAATTATATGTTTTATAAATACAGCAGTTAAAATAACTTCGTGAAAATAAATATTTTTTGTTATAACGAAGTTATTGTTATTGTAAAGACATTGTCAGAGCCATTTAACATTGGTTGCGTTACTCTCGTATGTAGCACCTTTCACTTGACGTCACCCTCTGTGAATTTACCCACTTGATGAACAAAAGGAGAAACTTTACAAGTTAAAATTTTCACCCTGTCCCCCACAATAATTGGGATTTTGTCAATATTTCAAATCGTAATTTCCCTTAAGTGATACCTCATTCCAAAGAGCAAGAATGATCAAGTCTATATCTTAATCCTGTGAAGAAAAGCAGCTGCTGATAAAAAATGGCTGATACTTGATATTTACAATTGTTTACACTTTAATTGGTTAACATTTGCAACTGAGTTGATATAGAAACCTATTACCGCTCTTCTTTATTTATAAAAAACTTCAAAACGAAAGACTTAACTCAAAAGAGTATCCCATTTCACTTTAGAGCAGGCCTTAAAAAAAAGCTATTTTAGATGTGGCTTATTTTAGGACCTGCTCTAGAGTGTTTAATGGAATGGCCAGATGAGTAAAACCACTCTATTGAGTAACACCACTGAATATGAAGTAAAAATGATTTTTTTAACAATACTAAAATTTCCCCTATGACCTTTAGATGTACATAATACTAGCTGTTACTAGGCATGATTTACAATGACAACCTGAGTAATTTTTTCAGGTGAGCTCGCTAAGCTCTCTTGTAGCCAGTCTCTAATAGTCCCCTAGTTTTTTTTAAATTATTAATTTCCCCTCAATTCTTTCAATCCTATCTCCCCCCAATACTTTTAACAAGAACAGCTGGTTTTTAGAATTACAAAGAAACATTTTTTGCCATATGTTGTGTTCATAACCTGATATAGGTACGTTTGTGATGGTGATAGTATGTATACAGGGTTAGGCAAAAGTCTGGATACCCCCAGTTAACTTTTTAACGCGTTGCAGTAGGAAAACCAAACTCGGCACATGTTTACAACATCAAAAACTGCACTTTTTCATCAACTACACAACTTTGCCCCTGCCCCCAAAATGGGGTATTTTGGGGGCAGCCCCAAATTTTCAAATGTAAACCCCTATCGAGTGACCCCTCATTTTAAACGGTTTATCAAGAGAAATTAAATGGCGCAAACCGGAGGTCGATATCTCACCCCTAACCAAAATGGCAGCCATTTCAAAATTTGACATGGGCAAGCAAGTATAAGTATGGACACCCCCAATTAATTTTTTAACACGTTGCAGTAGGAAAACCAAACTCGGCACATGTTTACAACATCAATAACTGCACTTTTTCATCAACTACACAACTTTGCCCCTGCCCCCAAAATGGGGTATTTTGGGGGCAGCCCCAAATTTTCAAATGTAAACCCCTATTGAGTGACCCCTCATTTTAAACGGTTTATCAAGAGAAATTGAATGGCACAAACCGGATGTCGATATCTCATCTCTAACCAAAATGGCAGCCATTTTAAAATTCGAGAAAGGTAAATTGACTTTACATTAAATCAGAAAATAGCTTTTTTAGAATCGAGAATATCTGGAATTATTTTAGAATTGAACCTACTAGTTCATTTCTGCTATTAGGTTCAATTCTAAAATAATTCAAGAAATTATAAATTCCAAAAAGCTATTTTCCGATTTAATTTTAACAAATGTAAATTTACCCTTCTCGAATTTTAAAATGGCTGCCATTTTGGTTAGAGATGAGATATCGACATCCGATTTGTGCCATTCAATTTCTCTTGATAAACCGTTTAAAATGAGGGGTCACTCGATAGGGGTTTACATTTGAAAATTTGGGGCTGCCCCCAAAATACCCCATTTTGGGGGCAGGGGCAAAGTTGTGTAGTTGATGAAAAAGTGCAGTTTTTGATTTTGTAAACATGTGCCGAGTTTGGTTTTCCTACTGCAACGTGTTAAAAAGTTAACTGGGGGTATCCAGACTTTTGCCTAACCCTGTATGTGTATATATTATATATTCTAGCTTACCTGGTATGCTTCTGCCCTTCAGGTGAGCTCGTTCACTACACACACTCGCCGTCAGGTTTAGAATATCGTCGCAATTGGGTAATCGTTATGCAAGTCTATAATATCGTTTAGTTTTTTTTTTTTTTTTTTTTTTTTTTTTTTAATTACCATTCTTTCCTTAATAATTTAAATGAGAACAGCTGTTTATAAAATTGATGAGCCTTTAAGTTATCATATTTTAGAATACAAAAATTTTGCTTCCATCAAAATAACATGGTGACTTTGAGGACGTCTAGGGCATAGCGCTTTGTGAATAGTAATAATCAGACTTTCCTACTTTAAGCCTAAAGAATGAGTAAATCAAATTTCGGCACTCTAGCTAGTCGGGAAGTTGGAGAATTAGTGATGAGTGAGTGTATGAGGGCTTTCCTTTTTATAGGTATATATATATATATATATATATATATATATATATATACATGTATATAAATTTAAGTATTGTTAAAAAAGTTAATTTTTACTTAATGTTCAATTTTGCCAAGTTTAGCTTTATAGAATTGTTATGTGTATCAAAATTATAAATTATTAACTAATTTTTTTTTATTTTGGACATTTTAAACAATCAACTATTTTTTAATATTACTTTCGATAGAGACCTCATTCATTTTTTTTATCCAACAACATAAAATAAGGCATCACTCAAGGGACATTACTATTAAAAAATTTCAGCTTACACACCCGCAAAATCAAATTGGGGGGGGGGGGGGATATTGACACATCGTTTCCTGTTTAGATCACCATAACCTTAAATTTGAGATGCCAAATGCTTTACCATCCTTTGCCATAAGTTGCTCTGCAATACTTTCTCCATATACTGTGGTATAGTAAAAAAGAGAGCAAAAAAATCTTACTTATGTTAGATGTGAATATTTTCTTTATACCCTGATTTACCCACTTAAAACTATAACTATTCTGCATCCGCAGATTGCAAGACAATTAATGGGAAAAATTAACAAAACCACTAAAAGAGGTATTGCAGATAAAAACAAATTAGCACCTATGGACTAATGAGGTTCCTTGGTCAGACACCGTTAGTTATTTCCATTCTCATTTCATTTTGTAGAAAGCGTATGACAGCAGTGATTGCAGCCATTTGAGCATTTTGATTCCCCATTAATAATGGGAGGAAGACAGTTAAATCTGTGATATCAAAACCTTGTAAGGCACGGATTACTCGGGTGGCCAACTGCTCCTTCTGTGTAGGTGTTAAATCTTCTTGGATAACTTGAGCAACTGATTTGAATTTGTTTTGAGCGAGTAAAAAAGCTGTTAAGCTTCCAAAAATCCCACCTGAAAACAAATAATTGATGAAATAAAGTCATAACATTTATTTTGTCAACATACATCTAGCCATAAATTTTCTAATTTTACAAACTTTTGTCTTAAAAAAACTTAAAGTCATAACATTTATTTTGTCAACATACATCTAGCCATAAATTTTCTAATTTTACAAACTTTTGTCTTAAAAAAACTTAATCCCTTGCATAACTCTTACCCTGACTACCACCGTATGTATTTTACAGAACAATCAACTAATTAATTAGTTGAATAACACCAAAAGATGCAAATACCGTATTTTTAATATTTTTACAATATTTAAATTGAATTTCTTTTAGGTTCAATTGTTTTCTTTAACACAAGCTTTCCTTCAATGTTCCAAACACAAGATTTATAATTTTTATGTATTGATTCGGATGAGTTTTCTAATTCGTCTCCATCCGCAGAATTCAATTGTACTAGTGTACAGGTTCAAAATCAAGAATTTAGTTAGTGTATTGAAAAAAAATTAACTTCATAGCCTACATATACTTTTTACTGTTTACTCTCTTTATATTCTATTTATTCTCCATTGTTTAACAACAAATCCACTATATATTTTTACAACCATTCCAATATTGTGATTAACAGTTATCACCCAAAACTTCACTTATTTGCAGCTGTACATTAACAGAATAATTTAAAACGTTTGTGGCGACCGTTTACCACTACTTTGATTACTCCGAAACATTTTTATATAATCAATGTGTTATATCTTCAATGTTTGTTATACATTCAGAGTCTTTTAGTCGTTTTGCATGGTTTCACAATAAACAACACTAATCTAACTGGCAAATTATTTTGCCTCTCACACTGGTGACCCCGACATGATCTCAGTTTTGTCATATCAGAGGAAGAACACTGGAGGAAAATCGTTGTAGGATAAAGTTTAAGCTCTCCAACAGCAGCTACATACCTCAACCTATTAAAACCAAGAGCCCTTTGATCTATGTGTATGTTTGCTATGTTAATGTTTACTGTTTGTTTACTAACCTATAGTAATCTATCTATATATTAATAGGCAAGCATGTTTCATTTCCTCCTTTTTTCTCAGCTCATATGTATTGTCGAAGAAATCTGCGCATACCGTTAGAAAGGCATTGTGCTGTAGATGAGCAGAATCACATTTTAATTCACATAGGCCCACGGGGCTACGCCCTACAGGCTTTCAAAGTTTCAACGTTAATCTTATGGGAGAAGGATAATTGATTGAATCATTAGACAGAGCTGTTTTTATAACAAATGCTAGCAAATCAGGAAGAACATATGTTTCAGTTATGAAATTTTTTCAATAAATTAGGTCCAGATCAAGTGAAATTTTGGTCGAATTTCGACCAGTGGGCGATGTCTAGTTTGGGTTATTGAGTGTTCTCAAAGTTATGGCAAATTTTGAGAAATTAAGGCTATTGATTATAGAATCTATGGATAAAGCCCTTGAAGGTTCAGAATATTCGTTCCATCAGATTTCTCAAAAGCCAGTGTATAATGTTCATAAAAACAAGAATGAACAAACAAACACCCCAAAACGTGATGGGCGTGGCAAAAGCGTAAATTGCTCCAAATCATTGTCAGAAGAAAGCAAACAAGCTGTAAGACAACATATAGAATCATTTCCAACATTGGAATCACATTATTGCAAGGCCACCACCAATCGTCTTTACCTTGAGTCAAGCCTAAATGTACAGAAAATGTACAACTTTTACAGGGAAATGTGCAGTGTAGAAGGTATCAAACATGTGAAAATTAGTATGTATCGTCATATATTCATGACAGCAAAGCCGTAGCCAGGAAAAATTCTGGGGGGGGGGGGGTTTGAGTTCCGCGTAACTATCAAACTTTCATTTTAATTTCATTTTAACACAATTGTTAATAGGCTATAATATAATGTTAAAGCATGATTTTTGACGTTTTAAATATTTAAACATACGATTAAAAGTCGCTGAATGTCAATGCTAACATTAGGCCTATATAACAATAACATACCTAAAACTGATTATTTTACAACACAATAAATACCACAGTAGCCTAACTATATTACTCGTTATCAGCATATTTTCACTCTTCCTCAGACTATAATAAATACCTGGGGACTGAGCATTTGCTCGGGAAACTTAAATAAATCAGACTATTTGGGTGAGTCGGTGGCGTAGTGGTTAGCGCGCCGGACTTCGGGACCATGGCAGCGATGTCGTGGGTTCGAATCCGCGTTCTGCCAGTGACTTTTATCAGTACCTTTCACCTTGTACTGTAGCGGCTCACCCCCTTACTTTGTCTAATACGATCCACGCACAGATCAATAGTCTATGTGGACGGGGCAAAGTAAGGCAAAAAGAGGTCCGCCAACCTCTTTAAAAAAAAAAAAAATAATAAAAAAAAAAATAATTCTTCATAGTAATATTAGTAACAGACAGTGCCCTAAAATGCCAAGTGCAAACGTGCTTGTTTCTATTCAAGACGAGCTCGTTCGCTACGGTCCTTGCCTTTTAGACTCTTTTTAAGAAGGCCTACGTGTGCTGCACTTTAATATATATTTGTTTAGGCACATGTTGAATCCGTAACTCGTGGATTATATTTCTATGGTTAACATCTAATTTAATTAATTTTTAATTCTTTTGTTTTAAAATACATTACAATCCCACAAATTGCAAAGTGGTTTTATCCTTTCACCTAAATTTCATTTATTCATAATCACCAATATAAAGTGCGATTTAAAAAAAAAAACATTCAATACTATAATTTACCAGTAACTGGCTATTATTCAAACCCGTATCATGTTTATAATCGAACTCACGGTCTGAACTTTGACAATTGGGTCAGCTGTTTTTATTTCTTTGTTTAAAGACCAATGTTAAAAGTGTTACAATTTAAACTAAAAATTATGACGAAATCAGATTTTTCCTGACTCTGAGACCTGAAATAATATATTTTTTATCTCAGAACTAACTACCTAAGTTTTTTCAGATTTTTGGAAAATCGTTAACAGCCGTTTTTGAGATCTGTGTGCATACATACACAGTTACAAGTACACCTTACTCGTATCAGATCAGAGTAACTTATAAGTTTGTTGGTTCATAAAAAATAAACTAAGGTATTTTTATGTCGTTCCGTCTCTCCTGCGAATTTACATCGTAGGCCTACTTCAGTGCTAAGCCGCTCAGACGGCTTTGACCACCAGAAAAAATTAAAAAAGAAATATTAGCTGGTCTTCGCCTTGGCTAGTCATATACTGTAAAGGTTAAATCGAGGCTGTTGATGCAGGAGCAGGCATAATTAAAATATATTTTGGGGTCGTCCATAAATTACGTCATCTGAAAATAGGGGGGGAGGGTCCAGATTGAAAATGACGGTAAGGTGATATGCAACGGGGGGGGGTCGTCTTTGATATGACGTCATTTTAAATATGATGTTTTATATCAAATTTTAACAGTAAAACAATGATAAATTTTAACACAACTCAACTATTATAAAATAATTATATATAAAATACATTAGACTATTTTAAGGCGTTGTTTTATAGTTTATTTTTCAATTGAGAAAGTCATTTTAACTTTATTTCTGAAGGTAAATTCAGATTTGATCGGTCAACTTTTTTAGTTTATCATGTAGCGTTTAAAAAGCATTATTTTAACTTAAAACGGAGATTTGTTAAAAATGACGTCATTTTTCCGAGAGGGGGGGGGGGGGCAGACAAATTATGATGGTAGGATGATTTTAGGGAGGGGGGGTCCAAAAATCGCCAAAAAGCGATGACGTAATTTATGGACGGCCCCTTTCACTGTTTTTGTTTTGTTTTACCTACCTAACTAAGCATTCATATAGTCTATGTCAATTAAACAGACGACACAAAGCTTTAAGCTTTAGTGAACTAATTCAAAGTTCACTATGTAAAACTATACTGCATCGTACACACACGATCGGCACACGTTCTGATGAGGGAATTGACATGCTAAAGTTATGTCAATTCCCGCTCATTTGTTGTTACACTCCTCCGTGAACCGCGATCATCCCCATTTTGGGGCGCACTCAGCTGATTAACTACGACTTCCGTTATAACTTGGACATTGTAATTAAACAAATGAGTATTTATTACCTTGTTTTTAAGTTTGTTCCTTGCCATCATTATTTAATTTTCAAACAATGTTTTTTAATGGATAAATTCTACATTTTTTTATTCGTCTGTTTTTAATTATTTGTGCCAAAATTTTGGGGGGGGGGGGAGTTTCGACCCCCTGACCCCCTACCCCAACTGGCTACGGCCTTGCATGACAGAGTACAATCTAAGTTTCCACCAATGAAAATTAGACCGATGTGACGTATGTGAGGAATACACAGTGGCTGAAACGCAAAACCTTCTAAGCGATGAATTAAAACAGCGCTATGAAAATCATATTGAAGAGAAAAAAGCTATGCGTGCTAACAGGAAAGCTGACCGAGAAAACAGCAATATTCCAATTTGGGCTTTGAACTACAGCATTTTATCGCTTGCCCTAGATCATAAATTAGAACATTCTTCTAAAAGAGAAAACTAAATACTTACAATTTAACTGCTCACCTGTCTACAAGTAAAACCATTTACTGTGCTTTGTGGACAGAATCATTAACTGGAAGGGCTGGTAATGATTTAGCTAGTGCCCTATACAAGATTTTTTTGAAGAAATCATTTTGTAGAGCGATTCTTGCGTTCCGCAAAATAGAAATTCGTTTATATCTTGCGCAGTCCAAAATTTTATAATGAATCACCCACAAGTTAAGAGAGTCACTATGAAGTACTCTGTCCCGGGACACTCATGTATACAAGGTACACAAAGCAGACGTTTTTCGAGTTTCCATGCTATTCTTATGGAGGACGTTTAACGTGATTCCTTATTTCCTGTTAACATTATGGACACGCCAATAATTTTCCCTCGTGTATGGGACCAAGACCTTTAATTTGAGACCCCATCCATCTTTCTGCAATTTGTATAACACTCACAATTTTGCTCAAGAAATTTCGCTCACAGAATTATATATACTAAAGATCGCCCACTGGTTAAAATTCGACCAAAAATTCAGTTGATCTTGAGCCAATTAATTTTAAAATGTTTTATAGATGAAACATCTGTTCTTCCTTATTTGCTAGCATTTGTTATTACAACAGCTGTCTTATGATTCAATCAATTATTCTTCTCCCATAAGATTAACATTGAAACGTTGAAAGACTGCAGGGCATAGCCCCGTTGGCCGATGGGAATTGAAACGTGATTCTGCTCATCTACAGCACAATACCTTTGTAAAGGTAAGCGCGGATTTCTCCTACGATGCACACAAGCTGAGAAAAAAGGAGGAAAAGAAACATGCTTGCCTAATAATATATAGATAGATTATATCCATATATACAGTACAATAACAATGCCAATATTTGAAGTTAATAAAATAAAAAATGTAAGTGCAATAACACAACAAAACTTCAAACTCTATGGTCTGGTCACTTAAAACCCTGTCATTCTGACCTAGCGTAAAAAAAAAATATATATATATATATATATATATAAAAGAAAGAAACTTAGTAACTATATAAAACAGGCAGGTAACAAAAGTAAAGCAGTTTGGACTGTCAATGATGAAATTGGTGTCAAGGGGAAGAATAAAAACAATTTTTCAAACATTCTTTGTAATAATATTCTATTTCAAGAGGGTAAAGACAAAGACGATATTTTTAAAGAGAAATTTTGCAAATTTATCAGTGGAGAATGAGATAGTGCCTAATGTTTTAAAGGCAATTAATTTTGTAAAAAAATTAGGTGGAAACTTAACAGACATTCCTGTTTTAGCGAATTTCCCTATAGGGAAATACGCTATTATGGCAGTAGCCATGGTAAGACCTAAGCCCGGGTCCACTTTACTTTTTCATTTTGAGGTCCCCAGAAGCCAAAAACACCATTCGTTCATTTTCTTATATATGTGTATTATATATAAATTGGGTCCATACTTGTACTAAACAATGATTAAATCAATAATACAAACGAGAAAACGAAAAGCCAATTCAAACTCAAATGTTGATTCACTGGAGCAATGCTCTGGTTCACAAAATAAAATATTGGTAAGTTCTGGATTGAAGATCACTGAAATAAAAAATGAAATTGCTGATTTAGAACGACAAAAAAGTACTTTAAAAAAAGAATTGAGATGCTTAAAATATAAGCAAATGACTATTATTAAAAATTTAGAGGCGATTAAAAATCGAGAACCACCTAAAGAAGACTTCACGAATAATTATTTGAATGATGATCAACTACAATCATACTTGAATGTTTGTCTAGTGAGATTCATACTAGAAGAAATGATATTATACTCGTCGGACCGACAAACACACAATTGATAAAATGTGGCACACTATACGAAAATATAATAACACTAACATCTTATAATTTCAGTGAGAAAAACTTTGCTCTGTTCTGTGTCAATTACTGTCCAAAAACTCAGAGTGTATACGGTAATAATGGCACACACTGGAGCTTATTAGTATACTGTAAAGAAACTAACTCATTTTATCACTTCGACAGCATTAAAGGATTAAACAATAAACATGCGAAAACCCTTGCAGAAAATGTATGTAATGGAGCCCTGTTTATAGAAGCTGAAACGATGCAACAAAAATCGAACTTTGAATGTGGATTGCACGTCTTAGTCAATGCTAAAACAATTCTAAATAATATTGTAAATGGTGAAGCATTGACTATTGATTTCAGCAACAAAGTAAAATTAGACAGGCCCGGATTATCCACTAGGCCAACCTAGGCCATGGCCTAGGGCGTCAGCCGAGAGGGGGGCGTCAAACAGGCCTTTTTATACTACGTTTCAGTCAAAAGATGATTTAACTGCAAATATAATTTAATTTTTGGGTTTTCAGATTTTTTATTGAATTATTTAATAACAAGAGTAGATAGAATATTCGGCAAAATAGAAAGAAGAAAGAATTATTCAGGCGAACTAGAGGACCCCCTAAGTTGCTGGGACCCAAGGGGCTCCTTCGGCGGGAACGAGCGCCCCTAATGTGCCTGTAAGAGTGTCCCTGATTAGCGGTCAAGAGCATCATCCCCGAAAGGCGGTAAACATCGCCCTGTAATCGACGGTAAATATCACCCTTGATCAGAGATAAATCACGCCTAAGACCGCCGGTAAAGAGCGCCCCTGATCGACTGTAAAGAGCGCCCCCAATGTGCATAAATAGCGCCTGTGATCAGCGGTAAAGAGCGCCCCAAAAAGCGATTAATATTCCCTTAATTGACGGTAAATAGCACCCCTATGCCTTGACCGTTGCCTTGTAAGCTTTGCCTTGACCTTGTTCCTTTGTCCTGGATTTCAATTTATTTCAGTATTACAATTAGGCATATACAGGTTGTTTCTGAACTCCCTGCCAACATTTTAGGCCATTGTTTCTGGACCAAAAACAAATATGAAAATCATAGTAATAAAGTCCAAATGCCGCCACTTACCCACACAGCCGCCATTTTGATTTTTACACTTATTAATTTTTATTTCCACGACGGATGGTTGTATTGAGTTAAATTTTGGCATGAATCCTTATCGCACCAATGTTCATTTCAAGAGAAAATAATTATTATTTTCCAATGTGTATTTAAAAAATTGCGGCCATTTTAAATTTGTAAGCTCAAATAATGTATCTCAAAAATGGTAAGTATTTCAAAATTTTTATTAGAGACTAAAAAATTGACAAATAAAATTATGTAGCTATGGATACAAAGTTTGTAAGGATATGACAACAAATAACGGATTTATTGCGATTTTTCTCTTAAAATAACCTAAATTTGCATTAATTTTAATGCTAAATCATTGTTTTTCAGCAGAAAAATCACAATAACTGTGTTATTTGTTTCAAATACGTCCTCGGATTAAAGTGACGAAAATACCAATCATTACTTTCATTAAATAGTTCTGTGCTTTTATACTACAGCCAAAGTAATTAGAATTAAAATAAGTCAATATATCGGATTGTTTTTTTTTTTATTTAGTTTTATTCGGGGGGGGGGGGGGGGGCGTAATTGTGACCTTTGGCCTAGGGCGTCAAAAAGTGTTAATCCGGGCCTGTGAACATAAAATATGGCGAGATTATACAAAACAAGAGTATCAATAGACCTAATGAATATTTGAGCTCCAGCCTAGATGCCTTGCAAAAGCCTGACAAAAGTATAGTAGAAGTAGCTACAGAATCTAAAAATCATGCAATTCAAAATGGATGGAGACAACAAACCTATAAAAAGCCTGTAGAAGTGACATTTCAAAGAATACCATCAAAACATCCAACAGATATTCAGTTTTTCAATCAACTGAAAAGACAACTGAAAGTGAAATGTTAAATTCACTTCAAGAAAACAATCAATGTGTATCAAATGGTTCTACAGAGGATATTTCAAACAGGAATATCGAAATTTCCAACCAAAACTTGACACTACTTAAGGGAGGCAAAGTCACTGATTACATAAATAATAATAACAGTGCGACAAAGAAAAAAATAGCTGATTCGGAAAAATCTAAAAGATTTATGGTTGATATTAATGAACAGCTCACCATATCAACAAATAATGATTGTTGGAATCGGAATGATAAAAAAGATAGAGTGCGTAGTGAAAAAAATGGATTGAAAGGTATACGACAGTCAATGGAGGAAGAAATAAATTTTTCTGACATAAAATTTGATTCTAATGACACCGTTGACGCCAATGAAAACAAACAACAAAGTAATGGAAATTCTCTAAATTTATCTCAAGGTGATGAAATTGAACTAGTCACAAACTCTAAAAAATGTGAAAACAAAACAAAGATAAGAAAACGAAAAATTGGACTCTTTATGGACAGTCATGGTAGAAACTTGGGCAATTTAATATCCAATCAGTTAAATGACTCCTACTATGTGTACAGTATGATGAAGCCAAATGGTAAAATATCTCAAGTTTTGGACAATCATTTAATAAATGAGACAAAGAATTATGACAAAGAAGATCTTGTGATCATAATATGTGGAACGAACGACGTAAATGAAGATACAAATTTAGAGAACATTATTAATAGAGTAAAAAGTAAAATAAAATGTCTGTCACACACAAACGTTTTGGTAACAAGCGTTCCCCTCAGATACGATAAACCAGAACTAAATCAAACAATTATTGCTATCAACTGTGGTCTAAAAGCACTTATACAGAGATTTAAGTATGCTAGGTTTATTAGCATAACCAACTTGAAACGCAATTTATATACTAGACACGGGACTACATCTAAATAAATTTGGGAAGATAAAACTGTCCAAAATAATTTCAAGACATATATTGAATATGACCAACAACCATGATATAAAAACTATTCCTGTAAGAATATCGTACTACAATAATTTTTTAGGAAATCGTCTAAGAAGAAAAACACTCTGGTGACACCAAAAAATCTTAATTAAAGTAAGAGTAAACAAGGGAGACAATTTAAATTCATCGCTTAAATTAATACACCAAAATATTGATGGTCTTGTAAGTAAATTAGAAATTCTTGAAATAATTTTAGAAGAAGAATCACCTGACATTTTAGTTATCACTGAACATCATTTAAAAGAAAATCAGTTAAATGTATTCTACTTAAGTAATTACAAATGTGCAACACATTATTGTAGGATAAACTTTAATACCCTCGTCGCAGCAGACCTGCGTACTCAGCGAATTTCCAATGGAATTTTGGTATATTTTCTATTTCCCCATAAAATCCATGGCGATGAGAGTATGTAGGTTTGCCGCCATATGGATTTTGTTGGTAAATATAAGTTAAACCCTACCTAGTAAATGTACATACCAAATTTTATCGGGTTATGGTGTTCTTTTTATTTTCCCCATAAACCCCATAGGAGTGAGTACGTAGGCTTGCCGCCATATGGGTTTTCTAAGCAAATATAAGTTAAACGCTTTCGAATGAATGAACTTACCAAATTTTATCAAGATACGTCAATAAATAAGCAAGATAGGAGGTTTTCTTGATTTCCCATAAGAATAACATGGAAAACATAGTTTTTGGATTTTCTCCATAAACATTTAAGCTAGGTAAAAAATTCAAAATACTAGATTGTCTGTTTTTTTTTAAGCTCTTTTAAATGGTTTAAGTTAAAATTATTGAATTTTATAAATAAAAGTAAGAAAAGCCAAAAACCCATTTTTTACCCTTTTGAAACCCCATAAAACCCCGTTCCCATCGTCCGATCATTCTGGTTTGCGAACTCAATCTAGTAGATGCTGGCTAAAACCTTTGTACATAATTTCATCAAAATCGGAGGTTCCGTTCAAAAGTTAACGTGTTCACGGACACACATATATATATATACATATAGGCTATATCAATTTGAACGAACGGTGTTTTTGGCTTCTAGGGACCTCAAAACAAAAAAGTATCATGGTCCCGGGCTTAGGTCTTACCGTGACTACTACCGTAATAGCGTATTCCCTATAGGGAAATTCGCTAAAAAAGGTGGAGTATGTATTTTTGTTAAAGAGACCTTGAAATTCATGGATATAGATGTTTCTGAGTTTAATATTGAAGGTGAATGTGAAATTGCTGCAATCAAAATTAATTCCTTCCCCAAAAATATCATCATAATAGGGATATACAGACCACCAAACAAATCATGTAAAACGTTTTTTAAACAAATATCTGATTGTTTTGAAAAAATAATTAATAAAGAAGAAAGCATAGTAGTTATAGGTGATTTTAACATTGACTATTGTAATAATAATACTCATAAGAAAAAACTCTCTTATTTAATGAAAAGCTTTAATCTTAAGGATACAATTTTTTCTTATACTCGAGAGTTCAAAGACTCAAAATCTCGAATAGACAATATATTTACAAATATAGAACTTAACTACATATCTAATTACATACTTGTAACGGCAATTTCTGACCACCATGCTCAAATTTCTAACATAAAAAATTCATTTCATGAAAAAGTGATGAGGAGTACAATTAATAGACGACATTACTCTGAGGAAAATATAAAAAAATTCAAGAGTCTTTTGCTTGAACAACCCTGGACAGAAATATACAAGGAAAACACAACCATGAATGAAAAATATAACTCATTTCATTTCACATTGTCAAGGTTGTTATCAGAATCATTCCCTATGAAGAAATATAAGATTATGCATAACAGCAAAAAGAATATAAAACTTTCAGAAGGAATTTTAGCACTTCGGAAAGAAATAAAATATCTATATACCTTGACAAAAAATCTTGTGTCTTCCGATCCACTACAGATAGAATATAGAGAAAAAAAGAAAATGTGTAGAAATCTAATAAGGGAAGAAAAATAAAAATTTATCAATGATAAGCTATCAAAATCAAAAAATCCATCAAAAACCATATGGCAAATAATAAACAAAAATAGAAACAAAGTAGAACAGAAATTAACTAAATATGTACTAAAAAATAATCTTGGAGAATGTACAGAAGATCCACAACTAGTTGCAAATCAATTTAATGAATTTTTCATAGACGTTTTTAAATGAAAGAAAACCACCCACATTTAAAAGTTTGCATGAAAATAATTATGTTTCTAAATCAATATTCTTCTCCCCAACAACTGAACAAGAAATAATCGGGATAATACAATCAATGAAAATTATATCATCATTTGGACATGATGGTATTCCTTCTAAGCTTCTTAGTAAATGTTGTTACGAAATAGCAACCCCTTTAACGTATATAATAAATTTATCACTGTCCTCAGGACAATTCCCTGAATTATTAAAAATTGCAAAAATTGTCCCAATTTTGAAGAAGGGCGATCCTCAAAATAGTAGTAACTACAGGCCAATTTCACTACTTCCAACAGTTAGTAAAATATTTGAAAAGGTAGTTCTTGTAAGACTTCTCTCGTTTTTAGAAAATAACAATATTTTATCTCCATACCAATTTGGATTTAGACAAAAATTGACAACAATTGATGCAATATTCCAAATTATCCATATTTTTTTACCTAAAAAGGCATTCGATATGGTTAATCATGACCTTCTTATCGAAAAATTGAATAAAATTGGAGTAAGAGGTATTGCTCTTCAGTTGTTTAAATCGTACCTTGCAAATAGATTTCAATATGTTCAAATACCAGACCAAACTAAAAGAAACCAAATAATTTATAGAAATTCAAGTAAAATGGAAATAAAATCAGGAGTGCCTCAAGGATCGGTTCTCGGGCCAGTTTTATTCATAATTTTCATTAATAACATATCAAACAATTTGAAATCTTCAAAAATATATTTATTTGCAGACGATACTACTTTATCAATATCTAAAGAAAATAGGAAGGAATTGGAGATTGAAACCTACATCAAATCAGCAGAAACAATTCAATGGTTTCAAGAAAATTGTTTTGAACTTAATTTCTCAAAAACAAAATTCATGGAATTTAAAATTAAACCACTAAATAAGCCCTGTGATTATATAAATTTAACTATAGGTGAAAATGTAATTGAAAAAGTAGACTGCAAAAAATTGTTAGGACTTCTAGTGGATGAAAATTTGAAATTTGATAAACATATTAATTTTATTTGTAACAGATTACCAAAAAATTTATTTATCATAAGAAGACTGTCTAAATTTTGTAAAAGAGAAGTACTGATGAATGTGTATCATACTCTTTTCATTCCACATATCAGATATGGAATACCAATCTGGGGAATGGCCAATGCCGATGTTAGTCAAATATTTAAACTACAAAAAGCTGCTCTACGGATTATTTACCGGCTAAAGCAACGAGATTCTTGTAAACCAGTTTTCAAAGAACACAAACTCTTAACATTTTGGTCAATATACATTTATGAAACTTAAAATTTTGTGAAAAAGAATATAAATCTATTCCAAGATGATGAACAAACTATGTATGGTCTAAATCTTCGGGAAAAATATATATTACCTGTAAATTATCACAGAACATCATTTTTTGAACATCACCTACTGTATAATGGTAAAAGACTGTTAAATAAATTGCCAAATCAATTTCAAAATCTATTTATAAATGACTTTTACAGATTTAAAACAAATTTTAGATAATATCTAATTGAAAATGCAATTTATTCAATGCAAGAATATTTAAACCCAGAATCAATAGAAAATTCAAAGATGACAGTTCAGAAACCTATATAGTTAAAGAAGATAATCACTGAAGAATAACTAGTTTTAGATTAAAGACTAATTTAGCACATGTAAAAACATTCTTGTAATGCTGATGATAATTATTTTGTCGAGGCAATAAAATATTTATTTATATATAAATTCACACAGTTTATATATATAGTATAAATTTAATAGTTTATATGTGTGTCCTTGGTACTGATAACTTTTGAAGGGGACCTCCGATTTTGATGAAATTTGGTATGAAGGTGTAAGACCAGATCTTTTTTCATGAGTTCGCGAACCAGCATGATCGGGTTATGGAAACGGGGTTTTATGGGGTTTCAAAGGGGTAAAAAATGGGTTTTTGGACCTCAAATTTCAAAATTCAACAATTTTAACTAAATCCATTTGAAAGAGCTTAAAAATACAAACAATTTAGTATTTTTAATTTTTAACTTAGCTTAACTGATATTGGAGAAAAGCTAAAAATAGGTTTCCCATGTTAATCTTATGAGAAATCAACAAAACCCTGTATCTCGCTTTACTATTTGAAACTATTGGAAAACTGTACTCGCTAACTATTGGAATAACTTGATAAAATGTGGTATGTACATTCACTAGGTAGGGTTTAACTGATATTTGCTTACAACACTCATATGGCACCAAACCTACATCCTCACCCCCATGGGGTTTATGGGGAAAATTTAAAGTACCGAATATTGGTACAATTTGATATTTACCTTACCTAACTATTACATTTTCTAACAAAACTAACACTTTTTAACAACATCCAATGACAGCAAACCTACATACTCATTCCTATGGTGTTTATGTTGAAAATAAAAAATCTCAAGATCCTTTGGAAATTTGCTGAGTACGCAGGTCTGCTGCGAGGGGGGTATTTAATTTTAGTTTATTAGTAGCTAGGATGTAGTAGATACAATAAGAACTTTAAAAAAATCCTCTCTATGGGACGAGGTCACATTTTTTCTCTTAAAAAAGATTGCTTACTACATTTCTTAACCTTTACCAATATCAGGACATTCTTAACCAATATCAGGAATTATACATTGTCCTATATGAAATATCCTGAAATCAAACCCTTGTTTCAGAAGGGTGTTAAGAGTAAGGTTGACAATTACTAACCAGTGTCTCTTCTCACTTCTTTTTCCAACGTTTTTGTAAAGTTTGTGTGGAAGCAAATAACATCCTTTTTTGAAATCATTAATTTATTTGTCAATGAACAATATGGTTTTGGGAAAAACAAATGAATGTACTGGTTTTGCAATAGTTTACTTTATTAAATGTGTATCAGAGGGCTTGAATGGGTCACAGAGCACAGCTGGAGTGTTCTGTGACCTATCCAAGGCCTTTGATTGTTTTAAAACATAACATACTTTTCACAAAACTCCAGCAATCACATAAAAGTTGGAGATTCATATTTAAAATTTTTTAGTAAGGAGTTGGGTGAAACAGTTAAAGAGGGTAGAACTTACCAATAGCTAAACCGACTGGCCCCAACAAGATGCCACCAAGCGCTGAGGATCCACCAGCAATCGCTCCGCCTTTGAGTGACTCCTTAACAGTGACTGCCACCCCCCGTTCCTGACACACCGTTGCAACAGCTGAGAGCAGTTCATCGTAGTCAATTGGCATGCTATAAAGAAATAAAAAGTAACAGAAACGTAATCACTGGAAGGCCTACTATCATCATGCAGTTAAAAATGTTTTTTTTTTTTATTCTTTAAATGGAAAATAAGACCTCCCTCCATGTAAAAAAAGTAATTCAAATAAATAATTATTATTAATTTTTATTTTTACAGGCCTGTAGGAGAAGACTAGGAAAAGGGTCATCTAGTCACTGGAATAATACCATGGGGCCGAGAAGGGGGCCCTTTTCTGAAACACACAGCACCTCGCATCACAAACTTACAACAGAAACTTGTTTTTCCTGACCTCTTACGCTAACCAAAAGAACTCCGATTAGTTTTTATTTAGGGAAGAGTTTTCTATTGGGTGCTTAACAATCATGTAATTAATCTAATAGAATTTTTGCCCTGAATTGAATTATTGACAATATTAATAATAGAATTATTGTTTCTCTGTTGTTCCCCAAGAATAGACCCTAGATACTCCAACTCTTGCAAATCACAGCTGTTGTTCTCCGTTTTCCCCTCAAACCTACACTTTGAGTTTCATATCATATGTTTGTTGTAGCCTATATTTTACATTTTGTTACCTCTGTTATGTTTTTAAATGTTTATATTACCGAGTCAATTTCTTCTTTTTTGACTTGTGTAAGATTTTATCAATTGTTTTCTGTAATTTTAATGTTAAATTTTTATTTTTTGTTGCTGGGTAAATTAGTTTAACTTTAATGTTGAATTTTATTGTCTGTTATTTGGTAAAATAGGCCTAACTTATATCACTGCATTAAATTTCTCTCTTTTTGACTCTTATTAAATTTTTTTTATGAATTTTGTCTGTACAACTTTATTGTTTGTTAACTTGGAAAAAAATAGTTTCCAAAGCTGGATATGATTCTTAGCTAACTGAGTGTAGCCTACTCCTGACCTCAGCCTCTCTGCTATTATAATTGTACCTGACAATTGCTAAAATGCATATTTGTATGTCAATGGAAAATAAATGACTAATTTCTGATTTATTTACCATACGCCTCAAACATCCAGTAACTTTTAACCTACTTCTAAAGTATATCCAGTGTTGCGGCATTTGGATCCATTTGTTAATAACAATAATTATCAATCTTATAACTTAATACAGGACCAAAAAGAGGTTGAGGTACATTTTCATGACATACAATTATTTCATGAATTCTAGCGGGAATAAATAGACAATAGACAATATTTATTGGTCGTACAATAAATACACTGTAATTACAATTGACTTCGTCATTAAAACTAATAAGTTGAATATAATCGGTGTTTCTTAGCATAAGTCACATTCACCAATTATGTCAAATAAGTTATTTTTAGGCCTAATTAAATAAAACAATCTAGGTTGAATAGGTTTAAAAAAATGATTGTAAATAAAAATATCACAGATTGATCTAACAACTATTTTGTACTTATCATTCTTTAAAAAAAATTGACCAATAAAATAAAAGGTAACAACATCAGATAAAATATTTAATTAAAAACAATGGCTCAGCTCAATAAAAAGACAGTTAAAATTTGAGACCACAACAACAATAAAATCTGTAAAATTCAACAAACACAGTCATGTAAATTCACAGCCTTTTATCTCGATGTTTAAAAACTCATCAATATTATAAAAAGGTCTACGTTGAAGCCAAGAATACAATTTGTTATTAAACCAAGTCTCCGTCAAACTTTGGATATCTGAAGGCAATTTATTAAACATTTTAATACCCAACGATGTGTGGTAGTTATTGGTTACACTTAATCTATTTCTATGCATTTCAAGTTTGCGGTTATTTCTGGTGTTGTATGTATGAATCTCATTTCTTTTCGACAATAGGCCTAAGTTAACATTCTTTTCCACTAAAATTACAACTTCATAAATATATAAATTTACAACTGTCAGAATACCAGTTTCTATAAACAGAGGTTTACAGTGATCCAAAGGAGCAGTGTTTAACAATATTCTTATCGCTTTCTTTTGTAAGATAAGAACCTGCTCAATTCCAACTCCATTTCCCCACAAAGCAAGACCATATCTAATCAAACTCTCAAAAAACGCAAAATATGCAATTTTTAAAAATTTAAATGTTACATGACTTTTTAAATTGACTCAAAGATAAATCACTCTTGATAACTGCTTGCAAACATTCTGAATATGATCTTTCCAGGAGAGCCTACTATCTATATTCATACCAAGTATAAAAAAAAGTGTACATCTGTTAACACATGTACAGATGTACACTTTTTTGAGTCTATGTAATTGAAGGAAATTTGCAAGTTACATGTTTTGTTGTCATTCAAAAATAGACCATTTGAACCAAACCAACTGACAGTTTCTGCAAGAGAAGCTGCAACGATTTGTTGTAGGTAGCTAGAAGCTATCCCCATTAACATTTAATAAGGAGGTGTTGTCTGCATATATGATTGTTTTACATGCTACATTGTCATAGAAATCATTCATGAGAACTAAAAAGATAATAGGGCCTAATACAGATCCTTGTGGAACCCCCAAGGTTACACAGGCAACCTGAGAGGGTTTTCCATCTACTTCTACCAGCTGCTTACGGTCCAGTAAATATGATTTTAACATTGACAACTCTTTGTTATGGAAACCATAAAATTTAAGCTTTTTTTAATAAAATATCATGCTTTTTTAATAAAATATCATGCTTTTTTAATAAAATATCATGCTTTTTTAATAAAATATCATGTCTAACACAATCAAATGCTTTACTCAAATCACACAAGGTGATCTGAGCAGAATGACCATTTTCTAAAGCTAGAAGGACCTGATTTACTAAACTATCTATCGCTTTGTCAGAATGGTAACCAAATTGACTTTCACTAAAAAGGTTTAAAGATTCAAAATGTGCACATATTTGAACTTTCAAAAATTTTTCCAATATTTCAGAAAAAACAGGTACACATGAAATTGGTCTATAACTACTAGGACACCCCTGCGGACCTTTCTTGTAAATAGGAACTGTTTTTGAAATTTTTAAACAACTTGGAAAAATGCCCTCATTTAAACAACAATTAATACAATCAGTTAAAGGTCCTAAAATAAAATCTATTACATAGGTACCTAATTAGGGTACTACTTATTCCATAGACATCTTTGCTTTTGCTGTTTTAGTAAATAGCTGTGTTTTTTTTTTTTTTTTTTTTTTTTTTTTTTTTTTTTTTTTAATAGTAAAAGACATTACTATTTTATGAACTTCAGCTTCAGAACTAATCACTTTTTCACTAATTTCTTCCACAGACAACAGGAAATAGTTGTTGTGCTCATCGGGAGAAATGCTGCTTGGAGCTCTCTGGGATGAATTTCCTGCTGCGTTTTTTATCACGGACCACGCTGCTCTGCATCTGTTGGACGACGATTCGATGAATTCTTCATTCTTGGCTTTTTTAGGAACTTTCAAGGCCAATCTGTATTGCTTTTGTTTAGTTACTTCAGAAAGTTGTTCATTCTTTGTTCTTTTAAATATGTTCTTACAAAATAAAATATTACTTTTCATCTTTTCAAGTTCCGGTGTGTACCAATTACCACATCTGGTACCAGATCTGTTGATAGTAGCTTTGTTTTGGCCTTTAATTTTGTTGTAGGGGTTTTGTTGTAGGGGGAAACACATTTCAAAAACTGACATAAAATTATTGAAAAAAGTTTGAAATTTATGCTCTGCAGATAAAATTGGCGATTCATCAAAAATAAATTCCCAGTTTAAGCAACTTAATTCATTTTGGAATCTATTAATATTGTTAGTTAAAAATTTTCTAACAAGTTTAAAACTAGGCTCATCAGTTTCTGCTACTATTTCAAATTCAAATTGCAAAGCTTTGTGGTCAGATAAGTTGGTTGCAATACTCTAGTGTTACAGTCACTTTGGTGTAAGTCCGTCATGATATTATCTAGACAGGCTCGGCCCCGTGTTGGTTCAAAATTAGTGCAGTATAAATTGTACTGCCTTAAAAGGTTCATGAAATTAAACACAGAAGTTTTTTTAGAGGTAACATCAAATTCTGAGTTCTGAGTTGACATCTCCACAAATGATTATCTTACATTAAAATAGAGATAGATACTTTAATAGTTTGTCCAGGCCCTTTTGAAACAACTCAACTCTACCATCTAAAGACCTGTACAATTAAACAATAACCAGTGTATTATATTTTGTTAGTTTTACCGCTGCTACTTCAATGTTCAATACATTGCAATACTTTTTTACGTCCACCTCTACAGAATCAATGGTTTTATCCACATACACACACAAACACCACCTCTCTACGGTATCTTCTACAAAAACTGTTTACCAAATAGTAACCATCTGGTACATTAAATTCTATTTCATCTGAAACACACCAGTGTTCACTAAAATATAGAACTGAATATTGTCTGTCTTTTATTAAAACTTCTAATTCATTCACTTTATCTTTCAATCCCTGAATATTCATGTAAAATACACTGAGGCCTAAAACATTTGCTTTTTTATTTTTAGTAAAGGAAACGATACCTTGGAATCTTCGTGTGAGAGGGTTTAAATGGTAGGCTTCCTCAAAGATGGATCGGCCATACTGGGCCTAATGGTAATGCAATCCACTCACTGCAATCCATCACTGGCCACCAAGTCACCGGACCTTACGGTTTGTAATTTTTTTTATCTACGCCAGTGGAATTTTTTGATGGGGAACGGTCCAAAACCCAGTCTATTTACTATCTTACATGGACCAGTTACAGAGCATTATTATTTAATAGCACAATGACAAATGGCAACTGGATCCAGAATCGACCCTTATAAAGCTACTATCTTTTCTCAGGATCGAACTCGCAACCTTTGGATTCAAATTTGAGCACTATAAACTCTCAGATACCCAGCCTTTTCGTGGGGGTTTTTTGAAAAAGACACTGTTTATATCCCTCTCCTTCCAACAACATGGGTTGAATCGAATAACCGCATTAGAGCCAACGAATCCATCGCTCAGGATTATTGAACCTAAAAATTTAATCTACAAAAATGGATGCATTAAACAAAACTTTCATCATTTAACATTGCCACTCATTAGATTTCACTATAATCACAGTCTGTATTTAATTGTTGGAGTCCAATTTTCAATGTTGTGATTTGTCAGTTTGTGAGTTGGCTTGTACACGCCAAACATTAACATCCGATTATAGGTACACGACAAAGAATGTAATTGTTATGGTCTTTTTAAACGTAAGCATCCAGTCATTATGTCTTTTTAAGTAGTTTAAGGGATATATCCATTCACCATTGTTTATGTTTACATTTGAAGACTCGGCTGGCACGGCGCCGAAGCAGGCCGTAAAGTCAACACGGCACTGGCCGTGATGTAGACGGCAGAGGCCGAGGAATGGACTGTCCACAGCAAAATGTCGTATCATGTGAACACAGCCTAATGCTTAAAAGAAAATATAAAATATTTAATGGAATTATAATTTTAAGTTGATTATTTTTCAGCTAAGTTGAAGGGCCTAATTAAATATTGTAATAATTTGTTAATAACCTGTCACAAAATGTCGTATTCAAAGCTGCTATGCAAGAGGAATAATCTGTTTACCAATCCCATACTATAGGCTCTAAACATTTGACAAATGAAGAAGATAACGATCAGCTGATTCAGAGCAGACATCATATCTCCATCTCCCTCTCTCTCTATCCAATGGGCGATAAAATCGCAATCGTATCGTGTAATTTTATCTTCAGTAATTAATATATAATGATATACACTTATGAGGGACTTATATACACTCATGAGAAAACTTAGTTAGTTACTCCCCACTTAGTGAAGGTTCATATACTTAGTTTTATAAAGATAAGGTATGTTAATAAATAAGTGATACATTTTTTTAAGGATTTGCCCATAAAAATAACATGGCAAATTTTATATGGATTTTTTCTGTGACAAGTTACCTAGAAGCAGCGAAACTTTGTTATCCAACTCCACCATTATTATCGATGTGGAAATTTTGATATTGCGATGATATTGCTATTCTTACCGAAGATAAAATTACATGATACGATTACGATTTTATCGCCTGATTTAGTTTTGTTCAAATATAACTTACCGGTAGGCCCTAATTATAAACATACCTTTTGACAAAAAAATATATATATTGCAAACAAGTAACTGAAAAATTTACAAAAACAATACAAATTTTAGCTAGTTTAACCTGTAACATTATCAAAGAACAACACAAAATAAACTACCCAAGTTTATTGTGTAGGTGTATCTTTAATTGTGAGGAAAAGCAGACTTCATAAACTGAGCAGACATAAATTCAGACACAAACTGAGCAACTTTGTAATTTACACTAATGGAATATCGTTTTTTGTTTTGTAGTAATAAAGTAAAAATGTTATTTTCCCATTTAACTTGCATGTTAATTAGTCAGGACATGATAGTATTGCAGTCCTTCTTCCATTGTTGCCATACCATTCAATTAACATGCAAGTTATATGGGAAAATTACATTTTTACTTTATTACATCAAAACCAAAAGAGATAGGGCATTAGTGTAAAACACAAAGTTGTTCATTTTAAAGAGAGCTTTAAATATGATGTACAAAATGACATGTGTTTGTATTTAAAATTTTTGAGTTTTGTTAATGTAAAAATCTTATTAAATAGAGGTATTAGATTTTGGAAATTTTTGTTTTTTAATAAATGCGGTCTTGTGACATATCATTGTAAAGCTTAGCTTATTTCAAATGAGTATTTTGAATCAGAACTCATTTGTGACAAATAATAAAATATATACAGGGTATTCTGTAAATTTTTATTTTGGCTAAAAAAAATGGACGCCATTTTTAAACGAATAAAGATAATAAAATTCTGGTTTCAACAAAATGTTTGTATTAAATAGACCTTTTAAATGATGTATAATATGACATATATGTTTGTATTTGAAATTTCCGAGATTCCAACCTGTGACCCCCAGTTTTTGGGACATCCTGTATTTATACAACGTTAAAAATATTTTAAAATTATTCCTTGGGGTCAATTTAGTGGGAAATGATTTTATTTCAAGATTGTAGGACAAACTGTTGATCTGTAATCGATTTGAGACACCTTAGGTGAGACACCCGGTATATGGTATTACTAAGAGACTAAATACCATGTGAAGCAATAAAACTTTACTACCGTACCGTAAAAAAAATTTAAAAAAAACACCTGAAGATGAGGCCCAGGGCAATCTGCCCCCCAACTCTCTCGGCGGCCCTGGTTATAAACATTGCTGTCAGTAAAAGAGACGAAGGTTTACAGTTAGACTGTTAGGTTAGATTATTAGTATGATATATTTGTGTTAATAATGATTGTATTACACATAGGCTTAGGCCTATCAACTCAATTGATTACAACTATCGAGTAATTGGAACATCGAAATTTCCACATTGATATAGGTACCTAACATTGGAGTCGGATAACGAAGTTTCACCACCTAAGCTATGTTGATGCAAAATAGGCCTACTAAATTGTAGGTTTTTAAAGTTCTTTAAAAAAGGGTTTTAGTTAGTTGTTTAATTTTAAAAAAATAAGGGCAAAAAATGCAAAAAACCCCATTTTAGACCCATTTTAAAGCCCAAAAACCCCCTGTGCTCACTTAACCTGATGAATGTCACTTAACCTAGGCTATGTTTTACACCTCTGTAACTTACCGCATCGATCTGTTAGCATTATAGGCCTAAAAGTTCAATTTTGTAATAAAACTCTGCATTATTACATAAAACCTTACGAAACACGACTTACAGTCTCTGCCACAACGGACACCGACTTACCGCAACTATTATAGTCTCCTTGCTAGTTGAAGGGTTAAGCAATTTATTATCAAAGAAGATATTTTAATTTGTGGAGTACCACTGACTTCAGAGTATTTATGAAAAAAATTAAATTTTACGTCATATTGGCATAAACGGCATTGTCTTAGGACAAGACGTTATATGCCTATTCGTTCTTAATAAGATTTTGAACTTTGTTGAGGTAGGTAACAGGATCTGACCCTCTTTGTTTCATCTGCCGTAAGTGGAATAGACTTACCTAGGTAGGTAATTAATTACCTTTAATTTATTCAAATTGGCCTGGTAGAACTTTCAGAAACGTTTTTATAAATATTTTGCCTGCAAATTCGCCCACCTTGCCACATTTTTAGTGTGCCTATTTCAACATTAAAGCATAGGCTACGATAAAAACTTACTTGATTTCGTTTACTCCGAGACAGTTTGTGTTACACTACTTGGCCAATTTGTTTAGAGCTGTCAATAAAAACACCTTTGCGATTCACGAAACTAGTTAAAATTGAAATAGGCTTAGGTCTAATCCATTTCCAAAACTTAAGCTTATTAGACACGAACATCGACAAAGGAGTTGGTTATTTCTTTTCCTTGCTTTCGTTCATTTCAGATTCTTCAATAATCTTGAGAACTATTGATATGTAACTTCTTATCAATAACCAAAATGTAAATAGGATTTGTCTCCTGCTCTATCTTGTTTGGCATTGGCTCTGACTCTGACACTAGTGATGTGCAGTGTTGCCAGCTCACCAGGAGCAAACTATCGTACGGACTATCCTAAATTATCGTATTTTGACCAACAGTATCGTACGGTGACGTTCCGTCTTTCGAAAGTAATATTATCTGTAATTAGATATCAATACATGTAATAGGCTATTGACTGTCAACAAGGTAAGAAAAATTGGTGCACTTATACCATGGGGTCGGAAACCTCAAAATAGCATGTTTCCATCAATTAATTAAGTTGTCATTGAGTCGTCCATACAGCCAAAATGTGTTAAGCTTATATTTAATACTACATTTCAGTTTGACAGTCAATATTTATAATTTCCATTCTTAAACCATCACTTTTTTATTCGGACTAAATCATAGTGAAACTACACAAAGATCACAATTATTTCTCAGTCTCGTAATACTACCTTTGTCATAAGTGATGTATTTTAATTACTCTTTTGCTACTCTTTTAGTAAAGACACTCTTAAATAGCAATAACCAATACGTTAAACTAGTGTTTGAACCGAAATGTGTGACTTATCTTATATAAATAAAAGTTATAATTTACAATCTAAATACAAAGTTTAATTTCTTTTAATGGCCCTGCTCTTAGTTTATGGGGCATAACTTATATCATTCATTGCTGGTTTATGTAGCTTGGAATAAACTATAAAAAAGTTCCCAGTGTATATATTTTCAAATTAATCATATGCGTTTTTATTTATAACCTTTATTATTTATTTCAATTTGGTTCATTTCATTAGATTTTGTAAAATAAACACTCCAAAACTTTAGAATGTCACCTTTCCTGAAATTATCGTACAATTGACCCTATCGTACATATCCAAATCGTACATCGTACAAGAGGCCAAATTATCGTAGGGGCTGGCAACACTGGTGATGTGCGATACGTATCGTATCGTATCGGAATATCGCGATACGCGGAGGGGCGATACGATATTTCGATACGATATTTTGGAAACGATACGTATCGTATCGCCAAAAACGATATTCGATTTTATATCGGCACATAGAAAAACGATACTTTTTTCCCGCGATATTGTTTTTTTTCGCCATGCAACCACGATATCCGGAAGAAAATGGATTTAGCTGCATCAAATTACTTATTTGACCTTTAAATAAACAGAACTCCATAATATCCTATCTTGTAACTTAAATTACACAATTCCTTGGAGGAGATAAAACAAGTTTATTATGTAAGATTTTACAGATACGATCGGCCAGTATATGAATAAGCATGACAATAAACAATAATTTTATTTATTTTGAGTACTTATTATAAACATTAATGATGTTTACTTAAAACTTTTGATTCTGTTTCATTACAATAATAGCAAATTATTACATAAAATCAATGGCTAAACCTATTTTTAACTGCTTTTTGAAAATGATACGATACATATCGTTTAAGCGATATTTTGGCCGATACGATACGCGTATCGCGATACACAGGACCGATACGATACGATACGACCGATACGGTATATGACTCCGATACGTATCGTATCGCCGTATCGCGATACACGGCCGTATCGCACATCACTATCTGACACCAATGTATACAGTATGAGCACAGACAGTATGAGACAAGAGACAACTGGAACTGGCGTCTATTTCCCCCCCGTTGTCAGTTGTCATTTTGTTGGGGAGAGCAAATTCGGAGAGGAGTGGGGGAAGCCACAGTATCTAGAATATGGGGAAGCGCCTACCACAGTATCTAGAATTTATATAGGTAAACGGTAGGTGACACCAACAGCTGATTGAAGAGGTCCTGCCATGGCCGTACTGCCTGCCCCGTTGACGTCATAATGTTTACATTCACGATTCACGCAAAAAAAGTTCAATCAGCTCAACTAACCTCAACTGAGTTTTTAATGAACATTAAATAGTAGTAGTTATAATTTCAATTAAACTGCTTCTTTTAGCAATGTAACACCTTAATGTAGTACACTTTTCAAATCATCGAAAATAATAAAATATAAGATATTTAAATCTTTAGTGGCAAAACATTATTCCTTGGATTAGAGCCACAATCTAGGTTATTGGTATCTTGCTATACTAGGAATACGCTCCAATGTCCGTCCCGTACGAGAATTTTTACTCACTTTTTAAGGCACACGGCGCGCACTACTTCGGAATCGGCTCGGCTCGGCCGGAATCGGCCCGGTGCTTTGCATGTAACGTAATGGATCGGCAAATGTCGATCCGTGCCGTGCCGTCCCGATGTAGTGCGCGCGTCTCCATTACATTACACGCAAAGCAAATTTACTCACCGGGCCGATACCGGCCGAGCCGAGCCGATTCCGAAGTAGTGCGCGCCGTGCCTTAGTCTTACATCTTACATACCGCGGCGCTCCGTTGTCCACGTAGTGGTGTGGAGCTTGTCACAGTTGCCTAACGGGGTTAGGACAACTTTAGGCAAGGTTTTGGGGGGAGGGAGACTGGAATTACATGTAGTGTGAGCCTATATAACATTTTTACTTTTTTTATGGGGTTTTACCGTACTCCAGAAAACCTTCTACGTCATAAAAACTATTCTGAATCAAAATTTTTTAAATTTACTTTTAAAAAGAGAAGTTTTCTGAGTGCTTTTAATATCACTTGGCAGAGCTTGGAAGAGCTTCTTGCCTAAGTATTCTGTTTTTGTTTTTTTTTTCAAAAATTGTAAGTTTGTAAGATTCTGAATAATTTGATTTAAATCTGGTGTTGTAGTAGTGATTTTTCTCCTCTGGAAGTTTGTTTTCTTTTTTTACATGCATGACGCATTCAAAAATAAAAAGACAAGGTACGGTCAATATGTTCAATTGTTTGAAAAAATCCTGACAGTGAGCTTGAGGGGGTAGTCTGGCTATTGCTCTAATGGCTTTTTTTGCCCCAAAAATATTTTGTTGAGGTTTCCTTTAGAGGAACCCCATAAAACTATTGAGTAATTAATGTGTGTTCCAAAAAGTGAAAAATAAACAGTCCTAGCCAAGTGATTATTTTCAAATTTACTAACTTGTTTTAAAATAAATAGGCCTTTGGCTAATTTACCCTCTAGTTTACCCACATGTTCATTCCAGGTCATGCATTCGTCCAATCTCACTCCCAAAAACTCAGCCGCCTCAACTCGGTTTATTTCTTCCTCGCCAATTATTAGATTAGGAGGGGCGAAATTTGTTAAATTTTTTCTCTGCTGAGTTTGAATGTGAAGAAAATGAGTTTTGGTTGAATTTAAATTGAGTGAGTGTTCTGTGAAATATTGAGTTAACTGAATGGTGATTTGAAATGAGATTATTTCCAATTCTTGAGGATTTTTGTTTTTTGTAAAAATTGTGGTGTCGTCGGCAAACTGAAATACATTTTGGATTGGGATTGTTTCAGAGATATCGTTGATGTACAAAAGAAAGAGAACTGGCCCAATTATCGAACCTTGGGGAACTCCTGCTTTGACGGTTTCTAATTTTGATTGAAAAGATTTGATTTTGTTCTTTGATCTGTGCTGAATTTCGGTCATTTGCTGTCTGTCTGTCAGGTATGATCTTAAGAGAGCTAGGGCTGATCCTCTGAACCCTATGTTTGAAAGTTTAGTAATCAACAGCGGTATATCGACGCAATCAAAGGCTTTGGACAAGTCGGCGAAACACCCAATCACCAACTCACCCTCCTCGACCGCATCGATAACACTCGCTGATGAAATCTATCAGAGCTAATTTTGTCGATTTGCCCCTCCTAAATCCATATTGTCTTAAGTTCAAAAGTGATTAGTCTCTAGAAAATCAGTTAGTTGTTCACAAATTACCTTTTCCAAAACCTTAGAGACGGCTGGTAGGAGCGAGATTGGACGATATAATTACTCACCGATGTCTCCTCACCCTTCTTTAAAATAGGCCTAACTACTGAAATCTTAGAACTAGAAGGAAAACATGCAGAAGTTATTAGGTGACGCTTTTTATGATTTTTTTTTTTTTTTTTTTTTTTGAGGGAGAGGTGAGAAAAATGCATTACGCACACAGGTGGCAAGCCTGTAATGGGGGGCTCCCCTAAAAAAACGGGTTTACCCACTAAAAAACCTCCTCTACTCTTTAGGATTCTAACCTGGAATTGTTTATCACATTACGTCAGGCTAGGCCTAAATTTGGCTAACGCCGGTGGGGCTCACTCCTTATCCAGCCACTCGATCAAGGGATCTGGGCCACTTCGAGGTCCACATCGGGTTTCTTTTCCAGGAGGATGCCCCGGACGAACTGTGATAAACAATCCCAGTTGCCCTCATCCTCCAAGATCTTTTGGCAGACCGAGTCCACCGAAAATGCACCAAAAATTTGTGAGGCCTTCAGGCGGGACCCTTCCCAACGAGGCAGCGGAAGAATGTGTGTTCCGCATCGTCGGGAACGCCCAGGCAATAAATGCAGTCTGGTGAACCGGTCTTGCCCATTCGGTTCAGGTACGACCGAAAATAGCCGTGAATTGTCAAGAATTGGCTGCCGTTCCACCCATGGTTGGACGTGCTTGATAAGTCGCGCAGTCCATCGTCCTCGGGTGTCGTGCTCCCAGCTGTGTTGCCACCGCTTAGAAGGTTCGGGAGCGCTCTTCTGTTCTTGCCGTGTCCTTGCCAATCTCGCCTTGTCTCTGATAAATTGCCTTCCTCTCTCCTGCCAAGAGCTTGACAGGGATAACTCCGGCGACCACCAGGACGGCAGGCTAGAACACTGTCCGGTAGGCGGAACACACCCCGAGCACCGCTCGACGTTGAACTCGGGCGAGTCGCAACCTGTACTACTCTTTATCGAGAGCGTCTGCCCACACCTCTGCTCCATAAAGAGGCACGGACTGAACCGCAGACATCAACAGACGTCTTCTGCTGGATCGTAGAACCCCGACATTGGCCATCAGCCTACTAAGGTAAGTGACTACCTTAGCGGCCTTGTCCGCCTTACGGAAGATCTGATCCCTCCAGCCTAACTTGGTGTCCACCATAATCCCGAAGTACTTAGCAGCACAGTTGATTGGACCACATCCCTTCCCTCTCGGAACGGAACGACGGTGTCTATCCTCTTCTTCGTAAGGATCACAAACTCTGTCTTACGGAGAGCAAGCGAGAGACCGCGTGATCGGACATCCATGTGTTGACCACATGCATGACTCTGTTCAACTTTAGTTGGGCCAGCTCAACGTTGCGTGCGACAATGAGAGCTGCGACATCATCGGCGTACCCAACCAAAGTGGTTTCCTCAGGCATCTCCGACCTCAGGAGGCTGTCATGGGCAACGTTCCAGAGATCCCGGCCGAGTATTGAATCTTGCGTGGCACCAGAAGTGACTTCCATCGTCCACATTCCGTCCCTTGTGTCGTAAATCAGGCTTCGAGAGCGGAGATAATCCTCGATGAGTCGCAACAGATATTCAGGAACGCGAAAGGTGTTGCGAAGCGCATCCAACATATCGAACCACCTCGCCGAGTTAAAGGCATTCTTGACATAAGCGTAACAAGAAGCACTACTCAGCGAGAGAAATGGTTGTGGCTCTCGGCTCTCTTCACAGCTCTCTGGACTTCGGTGATAGCGTCAATCGTTGACCGTCCCTTTCTGAAGCCGTACTGACGGGGGCATATAAGTCCCCGGCAGCTTCCACGGCAGAGGTCAGGCGGGAACGGATCAGCTTCTCGAACAGCTTCCCAGCCGTGTCCAACGTGTAGAAAGGCGTGTGAAACGACGACAGCTCGGGATCACCTTTGCCCTTGCTGATCAGTACAAGTCTTGAGGTTTCCATAGGGAACCGGAGACACCCCTTCTACCAAACAGGCGTTGTACATTCTCAACAACAAGTCAGCATTAATTGAAAATACTCTCTTTAAAGCCTCGCTAGGAATCCCGTCCGGGTCAGGAGCCTTGTTGCTCTTTAGGGAGAGAATGGAGGTTTCCATCTCCTCGAATGTGAAGAGTGGAACGTTATCTAACCGTCCGAAGCCAACCGGCGTACATCCTAGGCCTAGCCTACAAATAAATACATACAAACAATGATTTTAGCTAAAAGACTTCAAAACAAGCAACTAACTTAATAATAATTATGCTTATAATATTAAAGGTAAATAGATTGTATAGCAAAAAAAAATAAAAAAATAATAATACAATTTAAAATCTATTATTGCAAATTAATAAAAATCAAGTAATGTAGAATTTATACACTTTCTTAACTCTTAATGCATATTTTGTTACCTGAGACATAGGCTACAATGGCACAACACATTCTAATTAGTTGTTCAATTTAAATCTTTCTCCCAAATAAATATTAGTTGTATCCCATAAATTAGTTAATCGCATAATTCCATACGACAGCAATTCATTCCACATCAACATGCCTATCTTTTGGCATAATTTATAACTTCAACAAGTAGGCCTATACATCAGTGTTGATGTATTTAATTTAACAAATAGGTCTGTTAAAACATCAATTAAATTTTATTTAAAAACATAACGTAACGGCGAGCAGATATAAACAAATCTGAAAAGGTTATGCTGTTTTCAGCATACAGCGACAACTCAGCTGCGATGGGGTAAAATAAACTGATCGCCTTGATAGCAACTACATTAGTCAAATCATGTAGCCTAAAGAATTAAAATTCTATCAAAACTTCCGGAAAATAAGTTTTTTTAATACTTGAAAATAATTGCTCGATTATAGTTTATTACCTAGTTTAAAATACTTAAAATATAACCTGAGAATTTCATTAAAATAAAATTAGTAATAAAAAAAGCCTTTTGGGGGTGTAAAATTCGCCCAAGTGAAATTTAAACTCGATCGTAAAGAATTTTATACTCTGTACACTGAGTAAAAATTCAATTACTAAAATAAGGAATTTCAAACCTAACTAAGGGTAGAATTTATGGTTTTAGATTTACCTTGATCGATAATTGTTAATTTGGTCATTACCTAAAGGTTTGTTATTAACTAATAATCCGAATGTATAATAGAGTAATATCATTGACTATTGATAGTCGCTTCATATCCGGAAAAAAAAAACTATTCAGCTGACCTTAGAAAGAAGTTATGCTTCTTCCTCTACAGACCTTTCCAACATCAGAGGAATGAAACAGCCCTTCTTTTGTTTACAAGTTCTCCGCAGTCCTGCATAGACACACTCAAGATGACTATAGTGCCAGGTGAGCTACACCCTGCGGAAGTACGGAAGCCCTGAAAGGCCAAGGAGTAAGAATACATTTTTTACATCGCCGGTCGGCGAGCAGTGTTTGAAAGTCGGCGAGCCGCGTTTAAAAGTCGGCGAGCCGCGTTTGAAAGTCGGCGAGCCGCGTTAAAAAGTCGGCGAGCCGTGACCGATATCGGCTCAGGCGGTGTAATGGGTTATGGAATGTGCTGACGCGATGTCTGTCATCACCAAGCGGTGTATGTCGAGTTGTAGTTTCAGTAATGTCTAAAGTAATCCAAAGACTGCAGCACCAGTCGACAAGCATCCAATCCAGCTATATACGCGCTGATTGGCCCGGACTGCTTCAGCACGCTGACGAACAATGATCAGCTCGCCCCTGTCGGATACGAGTCGTTGTGTTAAACGCCTGCGTTTGGCGTTGCACCGCTTCGGCGCCGCCGCCGCGACGATGGCTGGCGGCCCGGTTTGAGTGTCATCTGTCCCGGTATTGTATAGATATTTCGGTAGCGAACGGTTTTGTAAGGTATAAAAATATTTTATAAAATATAAAGCATTCAATTAGATGCCATAGTAGTGTTTGTTTAATTTGTATTGTTGTTTGGCCAACCTGATAAATAAAATTAGTTCTTTGTTTGTTAAAATGATTTGTATTATTTCGCTCCCACGAAGACGCGCGGGTGTTACAAAGTGGTGTCGTAGTGTGGGGTGGTGTGCGAAAATCACCCCGGAAATTGAAAATGCGGACCCACCAAGACGAAAAAAGGATGAATTTTGGTAAGTAGATGCATTCTGTACCATAGTGGTCAACAAATTCTAAATTTTAGGGATTTGCAAGCCGCAAGGAATTCACCGGTAGACGGATAGGGGATTTAAATTAACGAATTTTGGTGAAACTCCCATAAAAAATAATTTATTTTTGACTTTTTACAGACTTTGGAAGTAATTAAAATAATTAGAGTACAAGCCTATCGCCATTTTGAACGCCACGAGGTAGAGCGTCGGTCCCCCCACCATTGGCAGCTTGCCGTTGTTCATTGCTCACTTTGTAAAGCAGATTGACAAGCAAGATGGCGGACTAACGCTTGACAATGAGTTATCTGGACTTAGGATAAATTCACGCTAGCTACCTTTATAGCAAGCGAATGCTGATGCGTTATTGATTTGAAAATAATTTATTTCGATTATCAGCTGAGGACTTACCCAAATTTCTGAAGTTCAAGAGTTATGACTTTCGAATTTTTTAGGAGTTGCATAATTTTACTAACAGGTGAATAGTTGAGAAAGATTTTCATGTAGATGACAAGTGTTTGAAATTTTATTCGGAAAAAATAGTAGTGGCTGTTTGGGAAACATAGCACTTTTTTTGTCATGAAGAAGGATATTAGGCCTAAATTGATTAGTGATGAAGGACGCTGTCGACTTCAATTACAGTATTATTGGGAAGATTTATTTTTACATACTATTAGGTGCTTGGGACTTGTGAACATAGCCGACTCCGCTGAGTTGATATTAAATTATAACTGTTAAGTATTTTAAAATTAAATTGAGTTTTATTTTTGAACAGTAACCGACTGGGGTGATATTGAAACGGATAAAATTTATTTATTTTCTTTTTAGGGACAGAGGACGGGAATAAAATTCAATAGCTTGATGACCATGTATTTCTGGAGAGTGTTTAGTTGTAATTTTGTTATTGGATCTCCCGTAGAAACTCCGGATGTGTTGGAAAGAGTGGATATACGCGTTGCGCTCTCCGATGGTACAGCGTTCGATAGGTGAACATCGCAGAGGCGACCAGCTGTGTAAGTTGTTGTTGTTTTTGATAATCGTAGAGGATTTGAGTTGCGTGTAGAGCAACAGAAAAAAGTTATTGTGTTAGTAAAATAAATTTGGACCGAAAAAAAATCAAAAAAGTTTTTTACGATTTAACCAGGTTATTTTTTAAATGGAAGTTAAATTGTGCTTTTTGGACTAGAAGTTGTGTCTTAAATTAATGACAGGTTTATTTGTGTTTTTCTTTGGGCTGTCATAATGCTATGGTAGATAGTCCTAAATTTTACTGGACGGTAAATACATTTTTCTCCTGTTTGACAGTAATAGGATAGGATTAGGTTGCACTTGTAGTTGCCCCTGACGAAAAGTTCCTGAGGATTGCCCACACTGTTCGAATGTCGATGGGAATCCACGATGGACGTCACTGGGATGCTCAAGGACGAGGTCTAAATATAAATTCAACTATCAATCATGTGTTAATTTTTATTTTTTTCCATTGGAGTTAATAGTGGACAGCAAACGATTCTGGAAAAGGAAGGCGAGGGTGGCTTGACTGGTTACGCGTTGTTAGTTTTAGTTGTTTAGTAAGAACTTTGTTTATTTTATACAATTAATAAAAATAAATAAAGGCACGTATAGGAGACATTTTGTTGCTACAAACAAATATCATTATTATTTTTCAATTAGTTGTTATTTCAAAGAGTTGGAAACCAAAAGTTGAGCGTTACTTTGTATTTATAGTTGAAAAAATTCCAAGTTTGTGCCTGCTTTGTGCAACTGACAGCACGGTGAACTAGAGTCGAGAGGGTAAGAGTGTTTCTGGTAGTATATCAGATGGTCTTAGGGACCTGACAAACGTGAAGCTAGTGCTCATGGTAGGAGAGCGCGCCCTGCAATGATCAGGCCCTCAGCCTGGCAGCAAGTGGTAGGATGTTATAAGTTGGAATAGGATTGGTATGGGGAAAGTGGGTTGTTTTAGTTTCCATAATTTTTATTTTAAACATAAACATCTTTTACAGAGTAAGCTAACCAGTTGGAGTTGCCTCCCCTGAATGAAAATTTTGTACCTACTGAATGAAATACCTAGTTAGAAAGTACTATTGGGAGGGAGTTTGATAGGGAATTTGGAGATTTTTGTATTTTGTATTGCCGTTGATTTTTTTTATTTTTAACACCGGTAGTGATAAAAACTATTTGGCTCGAATGGCTCGGAGACTGCCAAATTTGACCACCTGTTTATTCTTGTGCGTGCAGGACGAGGGGAAGAGAGTAAAATGTTTTTAGCGAATTTCCCTATAGGGAATACGCTATTACGGTAGTAGCCATGGTAAGACCCAAGCCCGGGACCACTTTACTTTTTCATTTTGAGGTCCCCAGAAGCCAAAAACACCATTCGTTCATTTTCATATATATGTAGTAATGAAAATGATATATGTATACATTTTTTACACCGCGAGCGTTAAAAAGTCATATATATATATCTATATCTATAAAAGAGGAAGTATGTATATATATTTATATGTATGTTGCCTATAGACTCCAAAACCGCTCAACAGATTGCAACGAAACTTTCAGACATTATTAAGCATTATTCAAGGATGGTTTGTGTGAAGTTTAGTGCAAATCTGTCCAAAGGGCTTTGACCCAGAGGGCATACAATGGTGCAGTGTCAGGTTTTAGAAATTTAGTGTTTACAAAATGAACTGCTGTAATAAAAAAATTTGAAAGTTTCATTCAAGCAGATGCTTATAATCATAGAAGTAACCAGGTGTGAGGTATAATGTTTGTGTTGTCTTTATGGCTCCGCCCTACGGAAGCTCACAATTACACTTAAAAGCTTACAGGTGGTGAAATTTGACATGGGCGATTCTCTTTGTCCATAGATGCACCAATGTTCCATAGGTTTTGCAAATACAGGGTTAGGCAAAAGTCTGGATACCCCCAGTTAACTTTTTAACGCGTTGCAGTAGGAAAACCAAACTCGGCACATGTTTACAACATCAAAAACTGCACTTTTTCATCAACTACACAACTTTGCCCCTGCCCCCAAAATGGGGTATTTTGGGGGCAGCCCCAAATTTTCAAATGTAAACCCCTATCGAGTGACCCCTCATTTTAAACGGTTTATCAAGAGAAATTAAATGGCGCAAACCGGAGGTCGATATCTCACCCCTAACCAAAATGGCAGCCATTTCAAAATTTGACATGGGCAAGCAAGTATAAGTATGGACACCCCCAATTAATTTTTTAACACGTTGCAGTAGGAAAACCAAACTCGGCACATGTTTACAACATCAATAACTGCACTTTTTCATCAACTACACAACTTTGCCCCTGCCCCCAAAATGGGGTATTTTGGGGGCAGCCCCAAATTTTCAAATGTAAACCCCTATTGAGTGACCCCTCATTTTAAACGGTTTATCAAGAGAAATTGAATGGCACAAACCGGATGTCGATATCTCATCTCTAACCAAAATGGCAGCCATTTTAAAATTCGAGAAAGGTAAATTGACTTTACATTAAATCAGAAAATAGCTTTTTTAGAATCGAGAATATCTGGAATTATTTTAGAATTGAACCTACTAGTTCATTTCTGCTATTAAGGTTCAATTCTAAAATAATTCAAGAAATTATAAATTCCAAAAAGCTATTTTCCGATTTAATTTTAACAAATGTAAATTTACCCTTCTCGAATTTTAAAATGGCTGCCATTTTGGTTAGAGATGAGATATCGACATCCGATTTGTGCCATTCAATTTCTCTTGATAAACCGTTTAAAATGAGGGGTCACTCGATAGGGGTTTACATTTGAAAATTTGGGGCTGCCCCCAAAATACCCCATTTTGGGGGCAGGGGCAAAGTTGTGTAGTTGATGAAAAAGTGCAGTTTTTGATGTTGTAAACATGTGCCGAGTTTGGTTTTCCTACTGCAACGTGTTAAAAAATTAATTGGGGGTGTCCATACTTATACTTGCTTGCCCATGTCAAATTTTGAAATGGCTGCCATTTTGGTTAGGGGTGAGATATTGACCTCCGGTTTGCGCCATTTAATTTCTTTTGATAAACCGTTTAAAATGAGGGGTCACTCGATAGGGGTTTACATTTGAAAATTTGGGGCTGCCCCCAAAATACCCCATTTTGGGGGCAGGGGCAAAATTGTGTAGTTGATGAAAAAGTGCCGTTTTTGATTTTGTAAACATGTGCCGAGTTTGGTTTTCCTACTGCAACGCGTTAAAAAGTTAACTGGGGGTATCCAGACTTTTGCCTAACCCTGTATAGTTTTTTAAGCTTTTTAGGGCTCCACCCCATTGGACTTCAAAATTACTTTAGGGCCACTGGGGTTGAAATTTGATGGACGATTCTCTTTTTACCCATAGCTACTCACTAGGAAACGGTTTTGCAAATATAGTTTTTTAAGCTCTTTAGGGCTCCACCCCACTGGACTTCAAAATTACTTTAGGGCCACCGGGGTTAAAATTTGATGGAGGATGTTTTTTCCCCTTAGGTACTCACTAAGGAAAGATTTTGCAAATATAGTTTTTTTAAGCACTTTAGGGCTCCGCCTCAATGGACATTGAAATTACTTTAGGACCTCTGGAGCTGAAATTTGACATGGACGATTCTCTTTGCTCATAGGTGCCTACTCACTAGGAAACGGTTTTGCAAATATAGTTTTTTAAGCTCTTTAGGGCTCCACCCCACTGGACTTCAAAATTACTTTAGGGCCACCGGGGTTAAAATTTGATGGAGGATGTTTTTCCCCCTTAGGTACTCACTAATAAAAGATTTTGCAAATATAGTTTTTTAAGCACTTTAGGGCTCCGCCTCACTGGACATTGAAATTACTTTAGGACCTCTGGAGCTGAAATTTGACATGGACGATTCTCTTTGCTCATGGGTACTCACTAGGAAACTATTTTGCAAATATAGTTTTTTAAGCACTTTAGGGCTCCGCCTCACTGGACATTGAAATTACTTTAGAACCTCTGGAGCTGAAATTTGACAAGGACGATTCTCTTTGCTCTTTTGCTCACTAGGAAACAATTTTGCAAATATAGTTTTTGAAGCTTTTTAGGGCTCTGCCCCATTGGATTTCAAAATTACTTCAGGGCCAGCAGGGTTGAAATTAAACATGGACGTGCCTCTTTGCTCATAGGTATTCACCAAGAAACGGTGTTGCAAATATAATTTTTAAGCTCTTTAAGGCTTCGCCCCACTGGACTTTAAATTACTTTAGGGCCACCATGGTTGAAATTTTACTTGGACATGCCTCTTTGCTCATAGGTACTCACCAAGAATGGTTTTGCAAATATATTTTTTAGTAGGGCTGTGCTCCACTGGACTTTAAAATTAATTTAGGGCCTCCGTGGTTGAAATTTGACATGGACGTGCCTCTTTGTTCATAGGTGCTCTTGCATTTGCAACTACGATCAATAAGAGACAAGGCAAACTTTGATTATTCTGGGTTTAAATTTGCAAAATGATTGTTTATCCTTTGGCCTTACAGTAATATTAATATACTTACTTTCTATGCCATTGACTTTATTTGTTATATTAAAAAACTTAAAACTTAACTTATCTTTTTTTTGTTATATTAAAATAGCTTTATTTATGTAAACAACTTAATTTGAGCGCAGCAACGCGCGTCGGGTAACTGCTAGTATATATATATATTCAATGTATAATATATATATATATTCAATTAAAATTACCTTAATTTGCATTAATTACAATGCAAAATCAATGTTTTTATGTAGAAAAATCTCAATAACTCCGTTATTTGTTGTCAAATCCTTACAAACTTGGTACCTTTGGTTAGATAATTAAATTCATCAACATTTTTGTGTCTAATAAAATTTTCATAAAATTTACCGGTTTTGAGATATTTTAGTTTAAAATGGCCGCCATTTTGAAAATACACATTGGAAAAAAATAATTTTTTTCTTGAAAATGGGTATTGCTATGATGAAGGTGCATGCCAAATATTAATTTAATACAATGATTCATTACGAAAATAAAAATTATTTTGTGTAAAAAACAAAATGGCGGCTAGCGGGTTAACGAAGCATTTTAGGACATATGTTTATAGGAACTTTTTTGCTTATTTTGATGTGGGCAATAACCTCCTGAATTCCTGAAACGTTTTTTCCAAACACCCTGTATATGTGTGTGTGTGTGTGTGTGTGTGTGTGTGTGTGTGTGTGTGTGTGTGTGTCCGTGGTATTGATAACTTTTGAAGGGGACCTCCGATTTTGATGAAATTTGGTATGAAGTTGTAAGACCAGGTCTATTTTCATGAGTTCGCGAACCAGCATTGTCGGGTTATGGGAACGGGGTTTTATGGGGTTTAAAAGGGGTCAAAAATGGGTTTTTGGCATTTTTGGACCAAAATTTTCAAAATTCATAAATTTTAACTAAAACCATTTAAAAAAGCTTAAAAAACAAACAATTTAATATTTTGAATCTTTAAAATAGCTCAACTGGTTATGGAGAAAATTCAAATCAAGTTTCCCATGTTATTCTTATGGGTAAATCTTTAAAAAGTTATATATCGCTTATTTATCAATATATCTTAATAAAATTTTTTTTGAACCTTCACTAGGTGGTGAGAAATTAATTAAGATTTTATCAAAAACCCACATGGCAGCAAAACTACATGCTAAATCCCATGGTATTCTCATGGAAAATAAGTGTATAATGGTATACAAGAGAGATGGAGATAATAAGGTATCCGTTCCTAATCAGCTGATCAGCTGTCTTCTGCATATTTGTCAAATTTGAAATGTTAATGTTTTGTTATTTTTGTAAACAAATCATGCCTTTTGCATGGAAGCTTTGGATATGCACTTTTATTACTGTTAAAAAGTCATTTATTGCAATATAAATATTGATATATAAATTATTAAATAAAAATAATTTACTCAGAAATATGCCATTAAATATATTATATATTTCATTGTAAAGATTATTATTTATATAATATAGCCACAAAGTTCTTTGATGTTGAAACAATAATTCTTTAATTCTTTGGAAATTCGCTGAGTACGCAGGTCTGCTGCGACGGGGGTATTTTAGCCTCCTGCCTTCCCAAAATGAAAACTTCAAGAGACAAACTTTTTTACGGCCGTGAATGGACATTGCCAGAAAGTGAGATGGAGGCGATTGTCTGGAAGTGTAAATGAATTCAGGATGCATGCCCGACCTGTCGGAAGTTCCAGTTGAGGGATTTGCGACCCTGTTGAGTGTGGTTGAGTTTTGGTCTCCCCTGGCAATAGGGTTGAGTTTCGGAGTTTCCTGGTGTTGAGTACCCCTGCCCGCATGAGCGGCATGGTGGTTGTTGGGGCACATGTGATGAGGAGAGCCCCTGGTTTGAGGTGCTCTGCTCGCTTAGCTTCCCTAAGCCCCAGACATTTTATTTTGTGTTTGTGTTTGTCTACGCCAGTGGCATTTTTTAACGTTTTGACGGGGAACGGTCCAAACCCCAGTCTTGTTACTATCTAACATCGACCAGTTGTTAGAAATCATCATTAATTAATAGCCCAATGACAAATGGCATAACTGTTAAATCCGGAATCGAACCTTTAAAAAGCTACTGACTTTTCTCAGGATCGAGCCGGCAACCTTTGAATTCAAAGTCGAGCACTATAACCTCTCAGCTACCCAGCCAGTTAAATTTAACTTTGCTAATTTAGATAAATAACATTGCTCGTGGAACAACAAGATGGTGAGTGTGTTGTTCGTAACTGTCGTTCCTGGTGGAGGATGTTTTCTGTGTGTGTTTTTTTCTGTCCAGGTGCACCTGAGGAGGGAATGCCGTGCTGCTCCATGCCAGAGCCTGGGTCGCAGACAATGCAGAGGTGCTGCCCGTACATGCATGATGAGCAGATCTGTGTGGAGAGTGACGAGCCGGTGGAGATGTTTGGATGTCCAGGAAGAGATTATCATCAGTAGCCTTCTCCAGAAGCTGCTGTTGACCTTGAGGAGTCGTTGCGCTTAATTGATGAATCGACAGTTATATTGGATCCCCGTATGGTATACCGGAAGTGTGGAATAATGAGGATCTGGTCATTGCTTTAAGTACATGTTTTGATAGTTGGCCTTGTACAGTAATGAATTTCGGACTTCTGATATTATCAGATTATTAGTATTAATCCCTTTTGGGTTTAAGCGAAGAAGAGACGTATTGATGGAGCGATACCTAGTTCCCGAATATGCAGCAGCCGCGTTGCGCTGTATGGACCTACTTACCTCAGTTGGGGAATAAGGAATTCGGTGCGGATGAACTAGTAGTGCGTTAATCGTGATTTGGTACCACACATTCAGATGAATGAAAACTGTGATGTTTTGGACTAATCTCCGAGCTTGATGGACTGTGTTGGGAATTTTGCAAACTAAATTGATGTGGTGACGATGAATGTTAAGTTAAGGATAACTGTTTTGTATTGATATATCCTATACTCTAAAACAAGCAGTTTTTGTACGGGCAAACTTTTTTTTTCGCTCCGAGGATTTTTTATACTTTGATTGATTATGGGGGTTTCGGCCACGAAAAATCGATTGGAACTGGCCCCATGGCTGGGCAAAATTCGGTTTCCATCCTACAGCCCCTCAAAGATTCCATGTTATCCTTATGGAGATTTTTGTATCTACTAAAATGAACAAAAACTGCTGATAGTTGTAAATATAAGCCAATGTGGTAAATCTTTCACCTGTATTTCAAGTAATTTAGACCAAAGCGAGCTCCCTTCGGACTGGCGAGTGAGCAAAGTAAACGAGCTTGTCTAAGGCCCCCCATACACGTAACGATCGGTCGACGACCGGCGAACCACGACGGATCGCAACAGATCGGTCTCTGAAGAGTGATTCCCCACACACGTAACGATCGGTTGACGACCGGCGAACCAAGACCGATCGGAACGAATCGGAACACTTCACTTCAACTTAAACAACAACCTCCACAAACTATATAACAACTAACTAAAATAACACTTCACTAACTACCTATTCAAACTATATAACAATTAACTTAACCTCTGTGAAAAACTGAGCCCAGCAAAAAGTAGGGTTATGTCTCTATGCACGAACAAATTCACAATGAGCTCGCGGGGCGGGCTCACTCTGCGCCTTTCGTCCGTCGTCGACCGATCTGAAGCGTCCCCACACACGCAACGATCCGTCGCACGTCGAGGCTGGTCGGACGCGGTCGGACGACAACTGATGGGATTCTCATCAGTCGTCGTCCGACCAAAATCGTCGTCAATCGGTCGGAAGCGTCCCCATACACGTAACGATCCGTCGCACGACGAGGTCCGTTCGGACGGATCTGACGGACCGATCGTTACGTGTATGGGGGGCCTAAAAGAGGAAGACAGCAAGTGAGCGGAGCGAATGAGCTTTGTCTGAGAAAATAAAGTGATGCTTAGTAATTTTAGCGAGGGTAAGCTCGGTCCCCCTGGTACTTTTGAAGGCCGGTAATAACAATACCGTAATTTAGTTCATTTCCTTCTTGTTTTAGTAGTAAAAATTTTTTCTATTGAAGACAAGTAGGGAGTCTTGTGTCCACAGGAAGGTATGTGCGCAATCCTTTACTCCTAAAACATTATCATTCCCTTTCTTCTTAAGCTGGACTTCTTGGACTCAACCCAAAACCAAATTTTCATTACTTTATTTGAGATACATGACTATGATACCGCGATGAAATATGCCTTGCTTGAGGGCGTTCCGGACCCTTCTAGCAAGACAAGGCAAGCGATTTTTGTTGGTTGTTTATATGTGGTGTGTTTGGTAGTTTGAAGGCACAGTCATTCAATCAGACCACTAACTTAGTTGAGTTTTGCATTCAATACCTTGAAATACTTTAATGGGTTTTGGTTGGTTATTTAAATATATAGTTACAGTACAAGGCAACTGAAGCTGCCACAGCCTGGTCAGCCATCTGTGGAATGGGGGTACAAACTAAGTCTCGAGTAGTGATGAGGTTTTTTTATGTCAATATTGTTTTATTTATTTTTTCATGGAAGGGTGCCCGGTATGTGTTCCGGCCCTTCCTAAAATTGTGAGCAGGTCTCACAGTTGATATGTACTGGTTGAGTTAGGGGGACTCTGCGAACAATGTCCTATGCTGGGTAGAGGATCAAAGAAAGTGGAATGATTAACGGCCTGTGAATAGCCAATTACCAATTGACGTTTGAGATTTTCATATGTAGTTACAAGAGCTTGAGCTTGCCATGGAAAACAACTTTCTTCAATTATCCCTTCAGCCAGAAGTTTTTCAACTTCATTTTGGATGAAAGGTCTATCATTAACTAAGTGCTTCCGAGATTTAGTGGCTATTGGTCTTACACCTTCAGCTTAAGGTAAGACTGAATAGAGGTGGAGGTTCCGAGTAACAAATAAATCACTTAAGAAACTCTCTGAGCTTCCAGTATCGATTAATGCCTCGGCCTCATGCTTATCAATGTTCACTTTAAGAGTCATCTTCACCCCTGTGCCAGTAGCCCATTGTTGCGCAGTCGGCAATGTTAACCATACGGCTTTTAATGCAAAACATGGTATTTTATTCCCCTGTTTCGGACGCCATTTTTCAACCGATTTTCTTTAAACTTGGTTAGTGTTTAGTTAAATATTAATATTAGGCTCCTCATACATCAAAATTTTGAAAATTTAACAAATATTACTCTCTGTGACGTTTCAAAGTAACAAAGGTTCGTACCAAATATGAACTTAATACAACCATCCGTCATGGAAATAAAAATTACTATATGTAAAAAACAAAATAGAGGCTAGCGGCTTAACGAAGCATTTTAGGACATATGTTTATATGCTTTTTTATTGTCTCGACCTAAGGAACAAATACACAAAATATTTCCAGGTTCTTCAGAAACACCCTGGAATATATAAATGAATGAATGGTGTCTTTGGCTTCTGAGGACCTCAAAATGAAAAAGTAACATGGTCCCGGGCTTAGGTCTTTCCATGGCTACGCTATAGGAAAATTCGCTCAAACCAAAACAAATCACACATTAAAAAAATGTTTTATTTAGACGTATATACAAAATATATGACCACTTAATACTTCCTCCTTTTCAAAATTTCTGGGCGCCAGTGGATTGGGTGGGTTTCTTCCGTCTGAAAAATAATATTAAATTAATAAAAATTTATTGCTACTAACTGAGCCACACAATCATGAATGTGTTATTTGGTATGATGGTCTATCCTGGAAAAACAACTGTTTAAACTGTTTATCTACTGTAACTTGGCCAACAACCATACAACAGCTCATACATGAACCAACATGGTCTTTGCGGCTCTATGCTGGTGAAATTCATAACTAGTGAGCTGCAGGGCTGAGTTGAGATAATCAATCGGCTCTTGTGTGAGCTACCTAACCCAGCTGGCAATTGCCTACCCAAAAATAATGTTGGTTTATAAGTAGGCTTGCCATAATTTTACGTGGCCAAACCGGGACCAGTGTGTAATCCCAACCCCCCCCCCCCTCAGGTGTAAATTTAACGATTCAGTGGTCTCAATAATGCAACTTAAACTTACATTAAAATATTTATGAACAACATTTTAGCACATACATACAATATTTTATTATAGTATGGAAATGTTTATATTGTGTAAGAAGAATTAATCGATTAAATACTGTAGTAGTAAAAAAATTTGAAAACAGTTCAGTTGTATATTTTTGGTTAGCTTATTATTCTAACACGTGCTCAAAAGATAAGCCATGAATTAAAACATCAGGCAAAAATCAGTTGTGGCATTCTTTTTTCATGAAATATAAAGTAAAAAGTTATCCTTTGAAAAGCAAACAAAGAACTATACCTTGTATAAACGTCTTGACTGGTGACTCTCATGGCGTGTAATGTGATATACGGAATCTATCCACCGAGCAAACATTTCGGACTGTTAATTGTCAACAACTGGAGTCGACTAATGTTATTCTTAATCAGTTTATTTAATTCAACAATATATGTAATATTATATTTATATTAGTAATAGTTTTGTTTAATCCGAGATGTTCGTTATTCCAAAATACATTAGACTCCCTCTTAACCGGCCACCTCGGGACCAGGCCGCGGCCGGATAATGAACTGGCCGGTTAAACCGATGTTCATTTACACACGCCAACCTACAATTTTATATGCCTGTAATTATAATTATCACTTGAAAAACAACTTTAAATACATTACTGTATATAGCTAACATCCGACACCCATGAAATCCACAACAAACCTAAACTAATAATGAATCCTTTCTTTATTGAGGTCTACTGGATAGTAGGTCCAAATACATTGACTTCCGGTGGCATTCACTTCCGTCCATGACAGTACATTTTAATTGGTTTGAGAATGTCAATATGAAATAATGTTGAATTGACTGATACAGTATAAAAGAAAACTATGTTTCCGGAGAAACACGGCCGGTTAAAGCGTTGTTGAGGTAAAACATGGCCGGTTAAAATGATGTTATTTTTTGTGTCAGGGTAGACCGGTTAAAAGGTGGCCGGTTAAGAGGGAGTCTACTGCAGGTCTGGTTCCAATCATTTTGAATTATCGAGAATCCACTATACAGTAGACTCTCGTTCATCGGACTCGGCGACATCGGAACTCCGCTTCATCGGAACTGAAAATCTGGATATTATTTTTTTTTCTTACGAAATAAATAATTTTTCCGTTTTAGCGCCTTCAATTTCCATTCCTTCTATCGGCACAATAGTGAAGTATCACATTTTGCATCAAACGTCAGCAGGCGTTTTCCATAATCTGTACCCATCGATGTGATTTAACGAGGCCGTGGAGTATTCGCACAAAAATAGAAAGAGGAAGGGGCAGGAAATGAACATCCGGTTCGACCGCTTCCCAAACTGTCATTCAGTCTGTCTCGCGTCGCGACTGCACCTGTGTTACGTGGAAGTCAGTTGACTGCTGGAATATGAGAATAAAGATTTTGGATCTTTATTTCCTGCGTTGTTTTTATTCCTATTTTGTTCATTGTTACCATGTTCAAAGTTTGAGTGCCTTATTTTCATAAAACCTCTTGTGTTATCTTAAAAACAAGAGTGAATACAATCACTATAGTTCACCGTACGGGCGGAAATGATGACTCACGACGGACTCCGCTTCATCGGAATGTTTTGACATCCGAACCGGCCGTCCGCCACATTAGTTCCGATGAACGAGAGTGTACTGTATTAAAAAATCTCTCAAGGATACATTTTAAAATAAGGTGATCAAATACTCACAGCCGATTCATCCTCTTTGTATATTTTAATTGTTTTGTCAGCCTCCGTTGTGATGAGCCGACTGCCACTTTGGTCAAATGTCATAGAAAATATTCCTGACTCACTGTCCATGGATCCAGGCTGTACTGGTGCCTGTGGAAAAAAATGTGGGTCAGTGGTCTTTACATCATAGTATATGAGGACTAAAAACACTATTTGGAATAGCAATTTCCTATTACAAAATACAAATCATGGTCTTTGAAAAGTTAAAGTGTTGTCCTGACAGAAAAAGTATAGTCATTATTATTATTTGGAATAAACGTTCTAACATTAAGTAGCCAGAGGCAAGGTAGTGTCACGTCGCAAGACACAAAGCAGAATTTGGTCAATTTTCTCAAAATAGCATAAAAAGGCCTAATCCTACTAATCCTTTTCTTGTTTTCCATTGGTTTAACTGGGTCAACTAAAATTAAAATTTGCTAAACTTACCTTAAAAATCCTCAGTGAAGTAAAATATACGAGTTTAAAAGTAGCCTAAAAAAGTTAACAAAGTAATTTTCTATGCAAAACAAATTTTTTTAATTTTTTGAACAGGGCTAGAGCTTTTACCACTGATGGGAATTCCATGAAACTTTGCACGGAGTTTCCCATCTGAACGTAGTGCACACCTTTGTGCACAAGGATCAAGTTTATTCACCTGAAATATCAGAAAATATAACAAAACAAAGGGCATCTGTGCAGCGCAATGCGCTGTATTTACCCGAGTACCTGGTAATAAAACCTGGCCCCTTTGCATAAATAATTCATAGTTATATTCAGCTTTTAACATGTGTTTGTCTGTTTTACTATCAACAGCTGTTTTATTTTGTAATTCAATGTAAATTTGTTCCCATGTTAATCTTAAGGACAAAAAACAAACTTTAAGGGCTTCCCGTGCTCTTCAGAGTACAAATATAAAAAATCTAAAACCTTATTTCAGAACTACGAACTGAGGCGAATCTTAAGACATCTCAAACATTGAATTTCGTCTAGTAATAAGGGAGGAGTAGTGTTTACAAAAACTGCTTCAAGTATTATATATATAGATAGACATGAGTTTTCTAAAATTACTTTGTTTACTTACTCCCTTAAAAGTTTCCATGTTATGCTTATGGAGATTTTTAAATTAAACAAAAAATCAGCTGATAACTGTAATTATAAACAAATATGTTACATCTGTAACCCGTAGTTTAGAAAAATTATACCGAAGTTCAGCACTCTTTGACCTGGCGAGTGAGCGAAGCGAACGAGCTTTGTGTGAGAACGAAAGTAATAATTTTACCGAGCTTAAGCTCGGTCCCCCTGGTACTATTGTTTATTTATCAACAATAAAAATTAGTATTTACCTTCAATATGTTGAGAGTAACTGATATTGGCTTAAAAAACTCATGGCACCAAAACTACATTCTAAATCCCATGATATTCTTATGGAAAATAAGTCAGCATGTATAATGGGAGAAAAGAGATACGGGTGTCTGTTCTCAATCAGCTGATCAGATCAATGCATGTGTCACATTTGTTCAGGGCCGCCCTGAGGGCGGGGCGACCGCAGTGGAAATCAACGTTTTATAAAGGCTTAAACACTTTACAAAAATTTTAAAAAATACATCAATAAATATTTTAGACACGAAGCGTTCAATAATAATTTTTGTTGATTAGTTCAAATTAAAATTTAAAACATTTATCTGTTGGAAACGAGTAGTAACTAATTCATTGTAACTATAAAGCTTTTATCAAAAAAGAAAGTGGAAGTGAATCATGATAGCATGTCATTTGGCTGCATGTAGGCCTACTGGCCAGCTGATCTTACAAACTGAAGAAAATAGTTCAGCGAAAACGGAAACCTAACGGGCCTGCTACTTTACCCCACTACTAAAGTCACCTGACTACTGCCGATTTGCAGCACAAGTTTCCATAACATAACGTGACATTGCTCCCTAATTGAGAAGGCGTGCTATTCCTCCCCTATTTTCCATCTCTTAGGGAATACATTATAGGTTATTTGACAAGACTTAAATATTGTAATCTGGATAAAATAAGGAGCAAAATGATGCAATTACTGTAAAGTTAAAAAATATTATGAGATAAAGTCAAAACTTTACTTAGTTTTTTAAATTTTGTTTAGGCCTACAATTTTTATCAGCCGTTTGCATAAAATAAAATATTTCATTGCAAATAACAAACTTGTAAAAGCTAAAGTGTTCAATTCAATTTGTTTTATCGAAAATAAAGAGTATTACTGGCAAACTACTTGTTAAGATGTTTATTTCATGCCTTAGGAATACCTCTAAAATTATCGGAGGAAAACTGTTTACAAACAATACAGTAAAGCCTATATTCAGGTAGAAATTCAAGTTTTTGTTTTACCTAAAAAGTGAGTTTTAATTTTTGTAAGACAGAACATTATTAGAATGATTATAGAATGATATGCAACACTTATGACCTAATTGACTTATATTTTAACTTACAATATTGCCTGACTGATGCTAAGTCAGGCTATTCCAATGATTTCTGTGCTCGCTGGTTGTGTCAAAAAAACTTTTATAAAGTGAATGTTTTAATTAGTTTATTCAAACTAACAGTATTGATAAGTTGGCCATTCACCTCATTCATTTTTCCGACGGTAATTTAACATTAAAATTCACAAGATACGCCAATGAATTAATTTTAGTCAAAACCTCGCCCCGGGTGCATATTACTCGCGGGGCGGCCCTGCATTTGTTGAGTTTTTGTTTTGGGATTTGTAAACAGATAATTTCTTTTGTATGGCAGCTTTGGCCATGCAATTTTTTATTCAAAAAAAATATTACAAAATTTAAATAACAATAAAACAAGGAAGAATGTTCTATAACATGTTCATACAAATTTGATATCTTGAAATATGTTATATTTAATTGTAGGGATTATAAATTAAATTATCAATATTTTTTGTTGATTAAACAAAAAGATTTAATGGAAGTTCACAGTTTAATGAGTACGCAGGTCTGCTGTGACGGGGGTATTTTTTTAGACCATTGTAATAATATTTAGATTCCATGATAAACATTAAGTGCGTGTTCTTCAGGCTATCAAACTGGGAGTATTACCTGGAGCCGCTGAAAGTTGTAGCCAGTGCGCCAGTCCCAACAGTAGAGAGTGCCATTGTCTGCCCCAGACACCAGAACTCCCTCTGGATTGACTGCCAGACAGTTAACGATAGCATTGTGTCCAGAAAGATTCTGGATGAAACTTCCCTCAGGACACTTCCACTGCTTGATGTTGTCTGGACTGGCTGATGCGAACATGTACCTGAACAAATGCCATGGGTTATAGTTTGACCACACAGCTACTGGCTGGATCAATGGTTAGTCTCAAAATGCAACTTCAACAACAACTTTTATTAATACTGATAAAATAAAACAGTTTTAAATACTATAAATTAATTTGGGATACTTTATGATCGACGACAATTATAATCTTTTAGGCATCTTTGGTGCTCTCAGGGTAATGGGAGTAACTATATCCACTGTGCACAAATTTGAAACTTATTTGTTTAGTATCAATCCCAGTCGAGCTTTAAAGAAATGAGCACTGTCATAAAATTTCAACTACTTGCACAATCCTGAAAATTGCGATTAAAATTTAGGTTTTAGACCATCAAATTATTTGACTTTACATTAATTTATGAAATTTAGCAACAGCAAAGAACACAACATGAGCAGATGCAAAAATAAAATAAAATAAAATTCAAAACTAGTTCAGGTTACGTCAATTTAATGTAGACTACATTTGACGATGTACTTCTTTGTTTGTTGAATTGTAATCATGTGTTTCTATTAATCTTCCAACAAAATGAGTAAATGTACAAAATTTCACAAATGAAATTCCCGACTTTTTTAGACCATTTTTCCTAAAATTCCTGACCAAAAACCCAGCCTCACAACTTCTATTTTTGTAAAATCTCTAAAGTAGTATGTAAAAGTTTGGAAAATACGTTTTGTTATAATAATATTTTTTTCTAAAAAAACCTAAACTCACGACTTTATCACTTCTTTTCTGGACCTCACATCGTTTTCATGACTTCCCGACCGGTAGACACCCTGACAATAGATACAATTTAGTTTTGTCTATTAGCGGCATGTTAAGGTATGGTTCTTACTAGAAGTATATTTGATTTACTATTCATCAATTAATTTGGTACTTTTAAAATTGTTCAAATGTTAAAAATTAATTCTGATTTAAAGTTTTAAGTTTTAAATGGGGTGTACGGGTGGTATGGGACACCCAGTATGATGTGGTGCTGATAAATTTTGAAAGGGACCTCCGATTGTGATGGAATTTGTTATGAATGTGTAGGATCAGGTCTATTTTTATAAGTTCACGAACTAGCATAATCGGGTTATGGGAATGGGGTTTTATGGGGTTGCAAAAGAGTTTTTGGCATTTTTGGACATCAATTTCAAAATTCAAAATTTTTAACTGAAACCATTTAAAAGAACTTGGAAAAACAAACATTTTAGTATTTTAAATATTAACTCGTTAATATTAACTCGTTAAATATTAACTTTAAACTTAACTCGTTACAGATAAAATCCAAAAAAGATGTTTCCCATGTTATTCTAATAGGAAATCAACAAACCCCTGTATCTCGCTTATTTATTGACAAAACCTGATAAAATTAGGTATGTAAATTCACCTTCTAGTGTTTAAATTATATTTACTTACAACATTACAACATCCATATGGCAAACCTCAATACTCAACCCCGTGGGGTTTATGGAGAAAAGTTAAAATTTCAGATGTTTATGGAATTTAGTATGTACCTGCATTAGGAAGGGATTATCCAACATTTACGTAACTTACAACAACCCAATGGCAACAAACATAAACCCTTGTTAACATGGTGTTTATGGGGAAAATAAAAAAATACCGAATTCTGTGGAAAATCCCTGAGTATGCAGGTCTGCTGCAAAGGGGGAATTATTTTTTGAGTAAAATAGTCTAGTTGTAATTTGGTTAATGTTCTTTAAATACTAAATATGATAAATATATAATCTCTTCTAGCGAATTTCCCATAGGGAATAAGCTATTACCGTAGGTCTCATGGTAAGACCTAAGTCCGGGACCATGTTACTTTTTTGTTTTGAGGTGCCCAGAGACCAAAAATAATAGTCATTAAAATTTATATATATATATATATGTCCCTAGACACGATAACTCTCGTAAAAACGGTCCGATCGAGACCAAATTTGGTAGAGATGTGTAATCCTACGTTTATTCGGATGAGTTCATAAACCAGACATATCGACCTATTGGAAGGGGTAGTTTTGGGGGTTATGTACCCCAAAAATGGGTGTTTTGCATTTCTCATATGTAATTTTAAAAAATTTTAAATTTTTATTTTCACCATTGGATTTAGCTGAAAAAACACGCAATTTAGTACGAGGGCTATTCAGAAAGTAATGAACGTTTCCATCTTACGCCGTTAGGCGAGCGCGTATCACCTATATTAGGGTATGAGAGCACTCGGGGCCTCAGTGGCTATCCAGCTGTGACACTAGGAGTATCGTGGCGCTGCTAGTTTTCTTTATTTTTAAATTCAAATTGGCAGCTTCCGTAAAAAATGCCGCCAGTTGCGAAGTGCGATTGGTAACACGGTTTTTGTTGGCAAAAACCTTAAAACCGATTAAGATTTAACAAAAAGTGTGCGAGGTGTATGGGAACAATATCTTGAATGAAAGTTTTGTGCGGAAGTTGTGTATTCAGTTTACAAATGACATAACTAATGTTCTTGATGAGCAGTAAAGTGGACGACCGAGCATTGTGACTGACGAACTGGTCACTAAAGTTGACGAGAAGATCCGTGAAAACCGCTGCTCCTCCATAACGGAGCTTTCATTATCTTTCCCTCAAGTTTCACGGACTTTGCTGTGTTGATATCGAATATCGAATTTGAAATTGAAAGAATAAAAATCGATAAATCTTTATCGGTTTTAAGTTTTTTGCGAAAAAAAACAAGTTATCAATCGCACTTCACAACTGGCGGCATTTTTTATGGGAGAGGCCATTTTGAATTTAAAAATAAAGAAAACTAGCAGCGCGACAATGCTCCTAGTGTCACGGCTGGATGGCCACTGAGGCCCTGAGCTCTCTCATACCCTAATATAGGTGATACGCGCTCCCCTAGAGGCGTAAGGCGGAAACGTTCTTTACTTTCTGAATAGCCCTCGTATTTTGAAGCTTTGCTCTATCTCCATTGGTTACCGAGATATTAAAAAGTCTAAAGACAGTACATTGTATTTTTGGGCTCCAATGTTAATCTTATGGAGAATAAAGATAAGTTAATATTCCACTTATTAACCAATATTTTTGGATGAAACTTGGAAACTTGGTCCCCCCCTGTGACCAGTTCGTCAGTCACAATGCTCGGTCGTCCACTCTACTGCTCATCACGAACATTAGTTAGGTCATTTGTAAACTGAATACACAACTTCCGCACAAAACTTTCATTCAAGATATTGTTCCCATACACCTCGCACACTTTTTGTTAAATCTTAATCGGTTTTAAGGTTTTTGCCAACAAAAACCGTGTTACTGATTGCACTTTGCAACTGGCGGCATTTTTTACGGGAGCGGCCATTTTGAATTTAAAAATAAAGAAAACTAGCACAGCGACGATGCTCCTAGTGTCACGGCTGGATAGCCACTGAGGCCCCGAGTGTTCTCATACCCTAATATAGGCGATACGTGCGCGCCTAACGGCGTAAGACGAAAACGTTCCTTACTTTCTGAATAGCCCTTGTAATTAATAATCTTTACAAGGAAATGTAATATATTTAATAGCGTTATATTTCTGAGGTAATTATGTTTTTTTAATAATTTATATTATATTAAAATGTAAACTGCAACAAATGATTTTTTTTACGGTAGTAAAAGTGCACTAGTATACGTGTTGCTCGAAATCAAGCAATTTATTTTAATACAATACAAATGTTACTTTTAGATTTAAATCAATGACATCCGACCAATCCAATATTGTGAATATCTTTAATCATCAAAACTACACGTATTTACAGCTGATTATTAACAGGTGTTTAAAATGCTTTATTCAATGGCAATGTTATTTAAATGGGGAATTTTGATATTTCAATGGTGGATAGCGCCTTTATTTTCAGTCCGATTCTCATCAGTTTTTGGCGGAAACAACTACAGACCAAGCCCTATCCAACGACACAAAAACTTGAAAATCTGTTGAAAATTGTAGGAGGAGTTCTCAAGACAAAATAACCCTTAGCGTATTAAATAAGTATAGATATCCAAAGCTCCCATGGAAGAGGAATGATTTGTTTACAAATAACAAAACATAAACATTACAAATTTGACAAATATGCAGAAGACAGCTGATCAGCTGATTAGGAACAGACACCTTATTTTCTCCATCTCTATTGCTCCCATTATACACTTATTTTCCATGAGAATACCTTGTGATTCAGCATGTAGGTTTGCTGCCATTTGGGTTTTTTATCAAATCTTAATTACTCACCACCTAATGAAGGTTCATAATAGTATATTTTGTCACAAGGGCCGAAAGTGGCGTTTTGCCGGCCCCGAGATCGTGTTTCAAGTTCGAGACGAAGTCGAGAACTTGAAACGATCGAGGGTCTGCAAAACGCTTTCAGCCCGAGTTATGAACGATATTTTTCATCACACTACACAATTCAATAAATTCTAAACAAGTGGAAAAATTACTTTTTCGTTTATAACAAACAAAACATAACCTCAACTTCAACTAACCTAGCGAGATGTACTGCTTGAGTTTCTGGTTGCTAGGCAACCACTTCACATCAGCTAAGGCCACCAAAACTAATACTCTAACGGTAAGTGACTACAGCTGATTCCAATGGAAAAGCACTAGTTTTCCATCTACGTCATACATATTTAACAGTTACTATCAGCTGAACTACTCGTCACTGATTTGTGATTTGTTGTTGTTGTTGCTAAATACCTTCTAATATTCTAGATTTCTCTGCTACCGTTTCCATTACCGCCCTAGGCCAGAAAATTTTGTCGGCCTAGGCCGGCAAAACAGGTGTTTCGTTGGTAGAAGTGAGGGTCGAAAACAGGTGATATGGATGTAGTGTGATGAAAAAAGTTTATTAAGATATGTTGATAAATAAGCTATATGTAACTTTTTAAAGATTTACCCACAAGAATAACATGGGAAACTAGATTTGAATTTTCTCTATACCCAGTTAAGCTATTTTAAAGATTCAAAATACTAAACTGTTTGTTTTTTAAATTCCTTTTAAATGGTTTCAGTTAAAATTGTCAAATGTAAAAAATTAAGGGCAAAAAATGCCAAAAACCCATTTTTGACCCTTTTCGAACACCATAAAACAATGTTCCCATGGTCCGATCAACTCGAAACTTACCCGAAACTTATCCGTTTGAACTTAATCTGATGAATGCTGCCCTAACCCTCTGTACCAAATTTCATCAAAATCGGAGATTTCTTTCAAAAGTTATCGTGTAAATGGACACAAATACTGTATACGGGTGGAATGAAGTTAGTGTTTAATATTTTAAGGGAACAAAATAGACACAAAATGTGATAAAACTGTGTATTTAAATTTTTTATATTAAAAAAATTGTGGCCAATAGAGGTATTTTTTTATATTTTTCAAAATTGGTACTTTTATTGGAAAATTTCAATTTTCTCAGAAAACAGGACCTTGTGTTGAGAATCGAATAACATTTTTGGATTCTGCATAAAATTTTCAATAATAATAATAAGATAAATCATGAGTTTAACTCATTTATTTATTTGTAATTTTTGTTGGAAGATAACATAATCATTTTTTATAAAATTATTAATCTTCTAAAAACATCTAATAAACTGTGTCGATTTTGTCATAGGAGGTGTCAAATATTGTTACAAAGTTCGGTATTTTATCGGCTTCAAAATGATGTATCACACATTAAGGTTTGATCATAATGTAGGAGAAATAATCAAACTTATACTAATTAAAACAGGCTTAATCCAAATTTGGAGTAATTTGTTACCTTTATTGATAAAACACAATTTTATCAACAATAGTAAATACATTTTTATATTCTCCTAAAAATTTTCTATAAATAAATAAATAATGATTGAGTTCAAAAGGCTGGACAACGACTTGACGATGACTAAGGAGGCGAATTCTCTAAATTAGAAAACCCTAATTCGCGATTTGGGCATTTTATTATGTAAAGTATTTTAAGAATTAATTAAAAGCCTACTTAAGGACAGTGAATGCATAAATCAAACATCAGTATTTATAAAATTATTCTAGTAAAATAACAACATTTTGGGCCCTTATCAGCATTTTAGTTTGTACATTGGTTGAAGTGTGAGAAAATGTGAATTTTCAAAAGTCAGTACTTTATGATGTCTCAAGGAAATAATTTATTTTTATTGCAACATCTTTTTTTTTTTTTGAGGGAGAGGCAGGGAAAATGCATTACGCACACAGGTGGCCAGCCTGTAGTGTGGGACTCCCCTAAAAAACGGGTTTACCCACTAAAAAACCTCCTCTACTCTTTAGGATTCTAACCTGGAATTGTTTATCACATTACGTCAGACTAGGCCTAAATTTGGCTTATGCCCATGGGGCTCGCTCCTTATCCAGCTGTTCGGTCAAGGGATCTGGGCCACTTCGTGTTCCAAATCGGTTTTCTTTTCCAGGAGGATGCCCCGGACGAACTGTGACAAACAATCCCAGTTGCCCTCATCCTCCATAATCTTTTGGCAGACCATGTCCACAGAAAAAACACCGAGTTTTCTTGTGGCCTCCAGGCGGGGCCTTTCCCAACGCGAACAGCGGAAGAAGGTGTGTTCCGCGTCATCGGGAACGCCCGGGCAGTAGATGCAATCCGGTGAACCGGTCTTGCCCATCCGGTTCAGGTACGACTTGAAATAGCCGTGACCTGTCAGGAACTGCGTGAGGTAGTAGTCCACCTCGCCATGCCGCCTTTCCACCCATGGTTGGACCTGCTCGATGAGTCGCGCAGTCCATCGTCCTCGGGTGTCGTGCTCCCAGCTGTGTTGCCACTGCTGGAAGGTTTGGGAGCGCTCTTCTGTTCTTGCCGTGTCCTTGCCGATCTCGCCTTGTCTCTGATAAATCGCTTTCCTCTCCCCTGCCAAGAGCTTGACAGGGATGACTCCGGCGACCACCAGGACGGCAGGCTCGGACACTGTCCGGTAGGCGGAACACACCCGGAGCGCAGCTTGACGCTGAACCCGGGCGAGTCGCAACCTGTAGCACTCCTTATCTAGAGCGCCTGCCCACACCTCTGCCCCGTAAAGGAGCACGGACTGGACCGCGGACATCAACAGACGTCTTCTGCTGGATCGGGGACCCCCAACATTGGCCATCAGCCTACTAAGGTAAGTGACTACCTTAGCGGCCTTGTCCGCCGTACGGAAGATCTGATCCCTCCAGCTTAACTTGGTGTCCACCATAACCCCGAGGTATTTGGTGGCACGAGTTGATGTGACCACCTCCCTTCCCACTCGGAGTGGGACGACGGTGTCGATCTTCTTCTTCGTGAGGATCACAATCTCCGTCTTGCGTGCAGCAATGAGAGCTGCGACGTCATCGGCGTACCCAACCAAAGTGGTTTCCTCAGGCATCTCGGACCTCAGGAGGCTGTCATAGGCAACGTTCCAGAGATCCGGGCCGAGTATTGAACCTTGTGCGGCACCAGAAGTGACTTCCGTCGTCCGCGTTCCGTCCCTCGTGTCATAAATCAGGCTTCGAGAGCGTAGATAATCCTCGATGAGCCGCAACAGATATACAGGAATACGAAAGGTGTTGCGAAGCGCATCCAACATATCGCAACATCTTAGGCAGTACATACACTAGGATAATGTAAGAAGGCCTACTTGTTGTAATCCAAAAGTTTAACTTCATGTCTCGGCCATTCATTACACTTTATAAGCCATAAATATAAAAATATCAATCAAAATAAAATCATAAAAACGGGACTTGAACATTCAAACTATGGAAATTCTTCTCCTTAGCTCTAAGTGCTGCTTTCTAAGCTTGATCATTATTAATTAATTTATAGACAATTTTATGCATTTAAAAATGTACTTACAATATTAAAAAAAAATATTCATTGTTGGTAAAATTGTGATTTATTAAAAAAAGTAACAAATTTCTCATAATTTGGATTAAGCCTGTTTTAGCGAATTTCCCATAGGGAATAAGTTATTACCGTAGGTCTTAAGGTAAGACATAAGCCCGAAACCATGTTGCTTTTTTGTTTTTAGGCGCCCAGAGACAAAAAATAATAGTCATTAAAATTTATATATATATATATATATATATATATATATATATATATATAATCTTTATAATGATATATATCTATATCTTAATAATATAATATATCTTTATAATATACTAGTGGCTCATAGGGGCAAAAGCCCCTAATCATAAAATTAAAATAGCATGAACCATGACGTATTACCATTTCTTCCACAACGAAGGTTTCCAGAAAATCTAATTTTAATTTGAGGTATATAGGCCTAATATTTTAACAATACCGTTTGAACAGACCATTTGCTCCCAGCAAGTACTCTTATCAATCCTGTACTATTACGTTACCCGTTTGTAAATGCTCTATTTTGTATGTTGTTAAACTCATATCGATGTATGGAAAATAAGTTTTGAAAGAAATCGTAGTCCCTTAATTGAGCTGTAACAGCTTTTTAATATAACATAAAAAAGCGGCAATGAAAAAAAACATTGATTTTTTAGCTCCTGTCAGTTTTTTATTTTTTATGTTTTAGTAACAAAATTTTAACACAGCACCTCAAAGTGCATCTTCACTTGCTGTGAATATTCATCCCTCCTAATCAAAATTTTATGATTTGCATACACGCTCAGTTTTTTTACAATTTAAATTATAGTAACAACAGTAAAATCAGCATTCAAATTGTAATAGTATGTAAGGTTAACTCTCCTAGTAGAATTTTTAGTAGCTCAAAGCAACAAAACGTCTTATTATAGTATTACCACTCTAGGGTTAATTTTTTGTCATTTGGCTATGAATAGTTCTTTACTCAATTTTATCATCTGTCTCTCGTTTTTAAATAAAACCAAAACATATGTTTCAATGTACACAAAGAAGACATTTTTCGAATCCCCATGCTATTCTTAAGGAGGACGTTTTACTATATTTCTCATTTCATTTACTTTATGGATACGCTTTATAGGACCGAAACCTTTAATTTGAGACTCTTACCATCTTCCTGCAATTTGCAAAACGATCACAATTTTGCTCAAGAAATTTCGCTTACAGAATTATTATATAGATTGCTTCTCTTGGTGTGAATTATTTTGTTATCTTCACTCAATGTTATCATCTGTGTCTCATTTTGAAATTGAACCATAACACATGTTTTAATGTATACAAAGCAGACGTTTTTTTAAATCCCCATGCTATTCTTATGGAGGACGTTTTACGTGATTTCTCATTTCCTGTTAACGTTATGGACACGCCGATAGTTTTCCCTCGTGCATGGGACCGAGACTTTTAATTTGAGACCCCTCCCATCTTTCTGCGATCTGTATGACGCTCACAATTTTGCTCAAGAAATATCGCTTACAGAATTGTATATCTTTATAATATATATATATATATATATATATATATATAATCTTTTATATATATATACCTTTTTTTATATATATATATAAATTTGAATGACTATTATTTTTGGTCTCTGGGCGCCTAAAAACGAAAAAGTAACATGGTCCCGGGCTTATGTCTTACATTGAGACCTACGGTAATAGCTTATTCCCTATGGGAAATGCATATATATATATATATATGTATATGCATGTGTCTCTAGACACGATAACGCTCGTAAAAACGTTCTGATCGACACCAAATTTGGTAAAGATGTGTAATTCTACATTTATTCGGATGAGTTCGTAAACCAGACATATCGACCTACCGGAAGAGGTAGTTTTGGGGGGTTTTGTACCCCCAAAATGGGATTTTTGCATTTTTTATATGTAATTTTAAAAAATTTTTAATTTTTATTTTCACTACTGGATTTAGCTAAAAAAACACACAATTCAGTATTTTGAAGCTTTGCTCTATCTTCATTGGTTACCGAGATATTAAAACGTCCTAAGACAGTACATTGTATTTTGGGGGTCCAATGTTAATTTTATGGAGAATAAGGATGTGTTAATATTCCACGTATTAACCAATATTTTTGGATGAAACTTGGTATTTAGCTTCATTTGGTTAAGATTCATTCCTTTATAGTAAAAAATCTTGGTTTTTGAGCTTATCATGGCAGCAAACCTGCATACTCTTTTCCCATGTCATATGGAAATAAGGCAAAACTAGTTTATTTATGTACCGATGCAGATGAAACTTAGTGTATGGTGTGAATCTTCATATGGTCGAAATAAGTTTTTTATGCTAAAAATCTACTTTTAGTGTTCCCCATGGCAGCGTACCTGCATACTCTTTTCCTATATTTATCATAAGGAGAATAGACATTTATTTCACTATTTATGAGCACTTGATGAAATTTTGTTTACAGGTTTAGCTGGTCAAAATTAATATTACTAATTTGGAAATTCGTTGAGTACGCAGGTCTGTTGCGAAGGGGTATTTTCTTTTTGCACTCTTCACATTATGTACGCCATATTCAATTTTGATTACAGCCTAATTGATTGATAAAATGGTTCTTCATTTGATTATAACGTTGAATTGAATCTAAATTCGACAGGATTTCTTCTTTATGTGTTCATATTGTTCTTGCTTATTCTACTACTAATTTAAATACTGAATGAAATTTTTGAATTTAAATATGGAAGTTCTAAAAAACTAGGTTGAACTTTGGGGGGGATCTTCATTGATATAAAAACAAAAAATGGTTTGTTCCCCAAAGGCTATTTTTAACATTTAAAATATTAGATCAACTCAAATGATTTTTTTGACTAGTTACTTAACTGTTTTTGAATCTGATGAAATAACACATAAATATTACTCTAAGTTTTACCATTATAGGCCTAGATAAATGAACACAATCTCAACAAAAATAAAACTTTATTCCTTCAATTTTTCTTGCTTTTATCAGTCACTTCCAAACTTTTGTGAGAATTTGTCATCTTTTGTAAAAAACAGACCAACCTGGATAATTCTGCGGCACAAATTTACGATTTGCACCCGCAGTGCCATGGCACTTGCCTACACCTCCTATTTGCACCGAAATTTGTCACTCTTTGTAGTGTAGTGTACCTCAGTCTGTCAATTTGTCTCATAATCAAAATCAATCAAAATCAAAATCTCTTTATTTACAAAGCATAAAGATTTGTAATAGTGTCAAATGATTACAATTTAATGATCTTCATCGATGCATAAGTGGAAGCGTGTCCCTCCATTGCAGGAATTCGTCCAGGGAGTAGAACGGGTTCTTTGACAGCCAGTTGGTGAGGGCTGTCATAGTGTTTATATATATGTCGCCTACTCGGAGTTTGGTGAATTGTTAAGTATTTTTGACTGCACATTCTTTAATTTACTTAAGGGGCAAGTGAAAAATACAGCTAACACCAACTACTTCAATACTCAGTTAAAATAGTAGCTACAAGGTCAGAGAAGCCAACACCTTGTCTAAACGGGTAACTTACAGAGTAGGGTGGAATACAACGGATCGCACGCTCTTCTTGTGGTTGGTGAGGGTGGCAATACTCTTGCCGGCAGCCAAGTCCCAGAGACGTATCGTACAATCATGGCTACCAGTCACCACCTGCATCAGTACAACACTTAATAGAAAATAATGTTTTAAATTTTGTTGCGGCACGCATAGGGGTGTAAATCCCGGGCCAAAATTCCAACCCAAGGATCAATTCCTGGATTCGTATATCATAGAAATATGACTATTCAGTTTTGTAATAGGAAGACATTTGTACTCTAACTAGTAAAGGCGTTGCTCGAAATCAAGCAATTTATTTTAATACAATACAAATGTTACTTTTAGCTCTAAATCAATGACATCCGATCAATCCAATATTGTGAATATCTTTAATCACCAAAACTACACGTATTTACAGCTGATTATTAACAGATGTTTAAAATGCTTTATTCAATCCCAATGTTATTTAAATGGGAAATTTTGAGATTTCAATGGTGGATAGCGCCTTTATTTTCAGTCTGATTCTCATCAGTTTTTGGTGGAAACAACTACAGACCAAGCCCTATCTAAAGACACCAAAAACTTGAAAATCGATTGAAAATTGTAGGAGGAGTTCTCAACACAAAAAAATCCTTAGCGTATTAAATAAGTATAGATTCACGGCAAATTACATACCAAGTGCTCACAATCTTGAGTATCTTGGCAATCTGCAATATTCTACCCTTCGCTTATCTAGCATCTATAAATTTATTTTACAACCAACAGCTTTTGTATGAGAAAATCAATGGTGATCCGCTTCTACTAGGCCTAAGGCTTGAAGTCGACAATTTCACTGCTGCATGTAACTTTGAACCTACCTCTATTGTTAGAGAGTCATCTGCTTTTAATAACATTTCCTTAAGCTACAAATAAATCCACTTTGAACAAGTTTGCGTTGCGACACTGCATTGCCAACTTAGTAACTCATCACACTCCCCTCTCAAATACCACTATGAAGTATTTAGTAAAAATTAATAAACTAATCTGGATTAAAAATTTTCATTTTAAATAATTAACAGTATTTTTTAGATTACTGGTTTATTACTTAAGAGTCAAGCCACTTCAAAAAACTACTTCAAGGGTCAAGATATTAATACCTTAATTTATTTGGTATTAAAGAGAAAAAAATCAGTTTTAACTTCAACATTTAACCTGAAGATGTGTCTTTAAAAACTTGAAACAGTTGTAGTCTTTACCTACAACAAAGGACCATTTGAGGGAACAGGTATTTAAACCTTTTTACTAAGTTAATTTATTTGGTTATGTTACATAATATTAAACGTAATTATTGACATCATATGAAGAGCGAAATTCACAAACCTCCCTCAAACCTTCCTCACCTCTAATCTTCCTAAAAGCTCTCACAAGTAGTTGTGTGAGAGAGGTTTGGAGGCCGGTTGAAACAGCTGTTTATAATTAAAACACAGTGAAGTTGAAATATTGTGAGGTTATGCACTGTCTGTGTCAACAGACATTGAATCAATCCCAAATTTGTCTTATATGTGATAATAATATTACAACTTTGTGAAGCTAAATAGAAGTAAATTTATTTACATGTGCATTAAATAAATACATTTTAATACCCTAAATTTTCCTAAATTAACTTCAACTTCTTTACATTGATTCTGAATAAAACATGCAAATTTTATATTTATTTTTTAAGTGGACTAGACTAGTAGCATAGACTTAGAAAAATATATAGGACAAAGTAGTAATTAATTTAGTAGTTTAGTAATTAGTAGTGCTGGATTCAAAACGTAATTTTTTTAAAATAATTAAATAATGAAAAATAAAACAGTTGGGAAACATTTTGTAAATTGGATGACTGTTTTTTTCTCATGATCTCTTATCTGTAGGCTATCTTTATTGAATGAGACACAGGTTGTTTAAAAATTTTCGATAAAGGTTGGTAAATCAAATCCAGACATGACCTGATCGATCAATCTGATTGGGTGAGGTTGACTAAAAACTCTAACAGGGACATTTCATTTTAAATATGACTATCTATAACTGCTTAGATAGATACTGGTGAGTTTATTTTCTTTATAAAATTTTTATGAAAATAAAAAAATATTGAAAAAAATATAAAGTGGGCCATTTTAGTTCTAAAAACTTATACAAAACACTGCATAGCAATATATCTTTATCACGCAAAGAATCTCTAACCATGCGATCTTCTTTTACTTTAAGAAAACTTAGCCAAGTGCAACTTTGTTGCATACTTATGCTTCTTTAAGATCTTTAACATTCACCATGAATTACCATAATTTTTAGTAAACAAAACCAAATAAAATTGTATTAATAATTTACTTTTAATTTGATTAATAAAGATACCAAAGAATATGTAAGCATAAACCTTGCATAAACATTCTCAGAGTTTCAAAAATAAATAAGACAATTTGTGTTGGTAAAATATTGATGTGACAACTAAGTAGTAGCCAATTTGGTTAAAAAATATTAATAAATAATAGGTTAATTTACCTGTCAGATGACAATCCAAGTGATTGTCGCGGACAGGTAAATTAACCTATTATTTATTCAAGAAAACAATCCGGAGGCTATTAAAAATGATAAAAAAATATGTTGGAAATTTTTAGATCAACTCTGTAAGAAACTTAGCACTGCTCTTTATGTCATCAAGTGCCTGAAACACATCAGTAACGCAGAAACCTCAAGGACTGCCTACTATGCTCTATTTGAGGCGCAAATGCGTTATGGACTGATTGTATGGGGGCTATCATCTCAGGGGAACCTTCAGAGGGTATTACGTCTACAGAAAAAGGCAGTCAGAATTATGGCTGGACTGGCATTTCGTGACTCATGCCGGGGGGAGTTCAAAAGGCTGAAACTACAGACAGTAGCTAACCTATACATTGCCGAGGTAGTTACCCACGTAGTTAACAAAAGACCCATAATAAACTTCTCAGAGGCTCATCATTATGACACCCGAAACCAAATCAACTACATACTCCCTGCACATCATCCGTCAGCCTATGAAAAAAAACCCAGCTACATCGGAGCAAAACTATTCAACACCCTTCCACCTGCACTGAAAGAACAAAAAAAAACAACCGGAACTTCAAAGGAGCTGTTCTCGACTGGCTACTGAAAAAAGAATTTTACTCTGTTGAAGAATGCCTGGAGGGACGAGGCCAACCTCATCTCTGAAGAAGAAAAATAATGACGCCATGACTGTACTTAATGTTCATGTCAATAAAGAGTATTTTGTCTTTGTCTTGTCTTTGCTGGGTAAAATAATTATTCATGAAAAAAAAATTTTACCTCTTTCAAACGAATACAATTTATTTGTGAAAGGAATTTCGTGATAGGCCTACTTATAGTTTCTACATAGCAGCTTCTGGAATTCTGGCTAGACTACACTTTTGTGGCCTTAACACCTTGCAAACAAGTGGCATTTGTGTCGTGTCTACCAACTGTCTCATATTTCCCCAAAAAAATTGTGAATTTTATTTTACTACTTTTATAAAAACGAGGTGGCCCGTGCGCAAATTGCGCACTTAAGATTCTGTATGAGTGAAACTCACCTACAGTACGTGAATGTTGATTATAAAGTGACAGAGATCCATTTTTGTTTACTCTGGCTTTTAAAATTCATCTGAAGTTAATCAGCTGTTAAACTACAATTCACATTAAAGAACTTGCAATAAAAGTTGGTCAACATTTTGAAGCGCTCTCTAGAAATAAACCAAAGGCGAGGGGGCGAAGCCCGAAACAGTATGACCTTTTTAATTACGATTCGTCACTGCGGTATATCCTAAGCTTTAAAATGACACCTCAATCTTAAAAATCGGTTCAGTAGGTCGAGAGAAAAAGGGACGTAACAGACGAAACCCTTATAGAAATAAGAAGATAGATACCCCCGTCGCAGCAGACCTGCGTACTCAGCGAATTTCCAATGAAATTTCAGATTATTGACTTTTCCCATTGTAGGATTTAAAAGAACATGTGATTAATTTATTAATTATAACAGCTGACTTGTATTCGTTTATGTTTTGTTTGTATTGAAAATAAATAGTTTTGTTTTCCATGTCAAACTATGGTGTTTTTTTATTAACTAAATGATCTTATAATGGCGACGAGAAAATCTAGGAAAACAAATCAAGGCTCTTTTAGAGCTGTAAATGAAATGGATGATGATGATACCATACAAGGACGGATGAGTAAATTTTCATTCAAGGAGTATAGTAGTGACAAGCTGTGGGAAGACTACTTGACTCATTTTGAGCTAACATGCAGAGTAAAAGGCCTGGGAGGTGATGGACAACAGGCACAAGCAGCTCGGCGAGATCTTCTACTGGCGAGTATCGGGGCGGAGCACTTGAGGGCACTGACGGATCAGATATATCCAAGTACCTGGGAGGAGTGCAGCTACGAGGACGTCAAAGAAGCAGCTGACAAGTTGTTCAGGCCTACTGGGACTCTCTTTGCGTCTAGATTTGAGTTTGAGAGAGCGGTCAGAAACGACGGTGAGACTTTTATTTTGTTTTATAACAGATTGAAATCATTGGCTAGAAAATGTAAATATGGAGATAGTCTTGATGAACGAGTACGAGATAGATTTGCGGTAGGTAGCAAATGTGTAGAATTTGAAGTTGAAGTCAAGCAGAGATGGCCCGATGGAGTTGACAATCAGGGTAAAAAAATCAACTCAACAGTAGTATTAGAATTAGCTCAGTCTATGGAGCGTGCGAGAGAGGAAGTTTCTACCCAGCCCACCAAGGAAGGTAATTTCAAAGTACTTAAGACTAAGGAAACAAAGAAATCAACCACACATTCATCAAGTACCAGTAGTAATAAATGCTACAGATGTGGTTTTGAACATGATCCGAATGACGAAAAATGTCCTGCTGTTTTTGCTGTTTGTAGGAAATGTTCAAAGAAAGGTCATTTTGCTAGGATGTGTAAGAGTAAAAATAACCTTTTTAACAAAAGAAACGGTAGAAATGTGAGGAAAATGGAAAACTGCAATGATGAAAATACTAGTGATGATGAATGTGAATCCGAATTGGAAGTTACTGGGACTCAAATTAGGTCGGTGAGGGGTAAGGTTCCCAGGGCAACAATAGATGTGGATTTGAATGGGTATAACATCAGAATGGAGTTTGATTCTGGTGCTAGGGTTAGCGCTATAAGTCTATCTTTGTGGGATCAGATTAACACGCGCAACGAGTCACTAAAACAAACTTCTGATGTGATAACTGGCTATGGGAAAAACAAATTAGAGGTCGTGGGTCAAGCGGACATTGATGTTACTCTGGGTAAGCGTACTAAAAGATTGCCTGTCATTGTTTTACTTGAGGATGATGTTCCTTTGTTTGGTTTGCCATGGTGTGTAGCATTCAATCTCAATTTACCTGCAGAGGTAAGGGTCAGGCGTATTAAAGAAGAGGGTCGTGATAAGCCGGTCTACCAAGATAATGAAGCGGAATGCAATGGAAAAACACAAAATTACAATGAAGTTTTAATTAAGGAGTTTCCTCAGCTCTTCCGTGATGAGTTAGGAACAATATCTGATTCTAATGAAGTTATCCATTTGAAAAGTGAAGCTAAACCCGTATCTTTTGGGGCACGTAGAGTACCTTTTCCTTTGAGAGGAGGCGTTGAGCGAGAGTTACGACGTTTAGTAAGTGAGGGAGTATTAGAACCAGTGAATCCATCTGAAACACCAATAGAATGGTGTACTCCGACAGTCAATGTGGATAAAGGTGGCGGAAGAGTCCGAATATGCGGTGATTTTTGTATAACCGTGAATCCTAATATTGTTCCTGAAAAACATCTCCTGCCAACATTTGATGACCTAACTTCAAAACTAGTAGGGGTAAGATTTTTTCTGTTATAGATCTTCGAGACGCTTACTTGCAAATGAGAGTACACCCAGAATCCCAAAAATATTTGACTATAGCTACACACGTAGGATATTTTCGCTACAAAAGATTACCATTTGGACTATCTTCGAGCCCGGCGAAATTTCAAAGATACATGGAGAGATTATTAAATGGTCTAAATGTCGGAATCCTACTCGACGATATAATAGTCTCTAGTAAGGATAAAGTCAGCCATGAAGCCACCCTAAGAGAAGTTTTGAGACGCCTGGAATCAAGTGGAATGAAGGCAAAAATATCGAAGTGCAAATTCTTCCAGAAGTCTGTTCAGTATTTAGGCCACACAATAGATGAAAATGGCATTCATCCCTCAGAAGACAAAGTGGAAAGCATAAAAAACGCACCAAGTCCAAGAAATGTGAAACAATTAAGAGCTTTCCTAGGAGCACTTAACTTCTATGAGAGATTCATACCTAACCTTCATGCATTGGCTGCTAACTTGCACAGGCTGACAGGTACAAAAGCAAAATGGAGGTGGACCGATCAAGAGCAAAACACTTTTAACAAACTGAAAAACCTGCTGTCTTCAGAAAGTTCATTAAAAAACACCATAGGATTGTGACGATAAGTCACTACATATCTTCAATTAACTAATTCAACTAATTCATTAAATTATATAATTGCATATCTTCAATTAACTTATTCAACTAATTCATTAAATTATATAAAATATAAAAATTTTGTAAATGGTTCTCAAATCAAGAGAGGAAAGGTTTTAATATTTCACAACAGTTGTAGCCTAGAAGTATTGCTGATTGTTAGCAGTTTACGTGCTATATGTTGACAATCAGCAGTTTGATTGGGAAACAACTGCTGAAGTCATGGTTTCCTGACCTAGTTCATGGAGCCATCCCTTGGGCCAGAGAGCGACACAACTACACTGGACACCGGCCACACAGCTGGGCCAGGTAAGGCCGATTATACTTTATTAGATAACTTTGGCCATAAGCCCAATAGCACATTTCACATATAGACAATCATTTCATTTATAAACTATACTTTAAATTCTCAGCTCTACATTCTTTTCACTTGATTTGAGTTTCATCCGTCTAAATCTTGTAATTGATGAGTTTCTGTTTTCTCTACAATAAAATAAAATATTCATTGTTTTATTGATATATCTGGCATTTATTTGTTAACACCTCTCACTTGTGAGTAGCTCCCCAATTGAGGTTTAGTTAATTGAAGATATGTAGTGACTTATCGTCACATATGATTTTGACCGTATAAAACCAGGATCTATTCGGTATCTATTATCAATTACTAAACCTCAATTGGGGAGCTACTCACAAGTGAGAGGTGTTAACAAATAAATGCCAGATATATCAATAAAACAATGAATATTTTATTTTATTGTAGAGAAAATAGAAACTCATCAATTACAAGATTTAGACTGATGAAACTCAAATCAAGTGAAAAGAATGTAGAGCTGAGAATTTAAAGTACAGTTTATAAATGATTGTCTATATGTGAAATGTGCTATTGGGCTTATGGCCAAAGTTATCCAATAAAGTATAATCGGCCTTACCTGGCCCAGCTGTGTGGCCGGTGTCCAGTGTAGTTGTGTCGCTCTCTGGCCCAAGGGATGGCTCCATGAACTAGGTCAGGAAACCATGACTTCAGCAGTTGTTTCCCAATCAAACTGCTGATTGTCAACATATAGCACGTAAACTGCTAACAATCAGCAATACTTCTAGGCTACAACTGTTGTGAAATATTAAAAGCTTTCCTCTCTTGATTTGAGAACCATTTACAAAATTTTTATATTTTATATAATTTAATGAATTAGTTGAATAAGTTAATTGAAGATATGCAATTATATAATTTAATGAATTAGTTGAATTAGTTAATTGAAGATATGTAGTGACTTATCGTCACAGGATCGAGTATGTAGGTTTGCTGCCATGGGGTGTAGTTAGAAAATCTAAGTTAATCAATAATTGGTGAATGTAAACACAAAATTGTATCTAGCTCTGATAATTTTTTATTTTCCCCATAAAGCCCATGGGGGTGAGTATGTAGGTTTGAAGCCATATGAGTTTTGGAAGCAAATATAAGTTAAACCCTATCTAGATAATGTACATACCAAATTTGATTAAGTTAAATCAATAAATAGGTAAGATGTAGGGTTTTCTTGATTTCCTATAAGAATAACATGGAAAACACATTTTTGGATTTTCTCCGTAACCATTTAAGCTAAATTAAAAATTAAAAATACTAAATTGTTTTTTTTATGCTCTTTTGAATGGTTTCCGTTAAAATTCATGAATTTTGAAAATTGAGGTCCAAAAATGCCGAAAACCTAATTTTGGCCCCTTTGAAACACCATAAAACCCCGTTCCCATAACCCGACAATGCTGGTTCGCGAACTCATGAAAATAGACCTGGTCTTACATCTTCCCAAATTCATACCAAATTTGATCAAAATCGGAGGTATGCTTCAAAAGTTATCGGTACCACGGACATATATATATATATATATATATATATATATATATATATATATACACACATATGTATATGAAAATGAACCAACGGTGTTTTTGGCTTCTGGGGACCTTAAAATGAAAAAGTAAAGCGGTCCCGGGCTTAGGTCTCACCATGGCTACTACCGTAATAGCGTATTCCCTATAGGGAAATTCGCTAAAAGTATTAATCATAAGATATAACTTAAGTATAAAACTTGGAAAAACACATGCCTATATAAAAGACTTAAATGGTATAGTAGTGTATTTCTGTTAAAATAAAATAAATTGATTATGAGTATTTAGTTTAGTTAGAGTGATCCTCCTCTCTGTGAAAGGGAGTAAGAGGAAAGTTGGAGAAATTAATTTTATCCGTTGATTGAGGAGGGTTAAAGGCTGCTTGGAGGCTGGTTGGAGGTGAGTAAGGTTTGAGGGAGGTGTGCGAATTCCGCTTCAAATCCATTAACGAGAGCCTGATGGCAACTGAAAATAATACATTGTGTCACAGACTGAAATAAAATGATCAACAATGGTGTCATGTTTGTGGAGGTAAAAAATGGTGGAAGCGCACCGGAACTATTAAACAATAAGAAACTATTCTTAGCCCCGGACTATATTAGGATGCTGCTGATAAGGCCGATGCGAGCAATTTCAAATTTTTGCAGTAAATTTGCATGTTGGGAAAAATTTTTGTTCAAGTTTTTATTGGAGTTACACACCAAAAAACTTTAAAACAATAAAAAAGATAAGTTTTACAATCTCGCTAATCTCTGGATTGAAGATTAAAAATCCTGGGATTTTCAGATATCCACAATTGCTTAGGATCCCGATATTTGATACTGGGATTTACGCCCCAAGACATGCTGGGTCAATGACTACTGCTGCAATATTGCCTCTGCGGGAAAATGTCTTTAAAAATTTTATATTTTACTCAAACTTCTGCTGCAATATTAAATAAATATGCAGGAAATTGTCTTTAAAATGTTATATTTTACTCAAAGTTACCCTGATTGCAATTCCAATAAATTGATGACCATTAATCAGTAGCAAAATATAGTAAGAAAACTAGGTAATGTCAATGAATACAAAAACGTAAATAAGGTCACATCTTATGGAAGAAATGGTCAAGAAAGTTTCTGTTGATGTAGTAGCGCACTCCACCATGAGAGCGTGCACGAGACAATAACCTATTAGTCAGATTTCATTCTGACTTTGTTGCAGATGGTCACCAGCAAAGAATCTCTCTCGTCCTCACACATCATACCCAACTTATGACAGTTTTTCATTACTGGACCAATTCTCACAATTAATGTAGGAACACTTCTTCCATCCGCCTGCTTTAGCGCTCATTTTGGAAACCAAGAAAACAAATTTGAAAATACTATGAAGACGTTTATAACTTAGTTTATTTTGGTAAACATATGATTCAATAAAATATCGTCATTAGAATAACATTAAAGTTTGAAAGCCCATACCACAAAGTCTTCTATATATATTCTAGATACTGTGGTCTTATCAATAAAAGGATTTAATGACTTAAAATAACGATTCTTCTTTAAAAACGCTTTCCAATGATACCAAATAAGCTAGGTAACTAAGGTTTAAAACGGTGTTTTAACGACACAATACTAAATAGGAAATTTAATATCTCCCTGTCTCTCGTATGTTTAGGCATACTCCTCTGGCGCCATCTCTATTTGGAGTGCTCAAGTTCAGTTTACAGCGCTCCTAGCGAAAACAATTATTTGCCACTTTTTAACATGGGATGTGACCTTCTTTACGTTTTTGTATTCATTGGTAATGTGAACCAATTAAATCTAGGTGCCTTCTATTAGCAAATGTTTCAAGTTCATGCATGCTAATTTTTTTTCTATGTTAAATGTGCAGGCCTACAGCACTGTATTTAAAAACACAAAAAGTATAAATTGATAGTGGGCCCAAAAATGATGAAAAATCCAAAAGTAGTTCAAGAGCTACAACTGAAATGAAGCTGATGAAACAAAAATTTCAAACTGTTTTATACTGTTGTGTACTGTTATGCTGATTTGCTATTCTATGTTTAAGTGTTAATTTTGATACAGTAAAATCCCATAAACTCAACTCGACTTTCTGGAGGATAACTCGACACATCCGAACATGATAAAACACTGAAATCACAGTCATGATTCCGTCGCTACTGCGACTGATTTACTGTGTACAATCTTTGTTGACAGATGATAAGCAACTACAATCTTCTAACGTATCTTTGGCCATTTAAATTGATACAGTATGACCACTTGACCTAGTTTTTTGACCTAGCGACCACTTTTTCATCATTGAGAGCTGATGTTTCAGGGTCTGTTAAGAGTTAATGGTGGAAATAATACAAACTACGGAAAACAAGATAAAAGTTTCACCAAACAGAACAGTACCTGAGGCTCGGCCGCCTGGCTGATGACGCTGGCAACGGTGTTGGTGTGGCCAGTGAGGGTGTGCACGTTGGCCTTGGTGCGCATGTCCCACACCCGCGCGGTAGAGTCCCGGCCGGCAGTGATAAGCACATCTATTGTCGGATGCAGCGCCAGCGTGTACACTGCGCTCAAGTGTCCGTGGTAGTGACGGATTACCTTGTTGTACTCCAAGTCCCAACACTTGACTTGTCTGTCCTCGCCGCAGCTGAACAGGTACGGATGCCTGCTGCTGACCGCCAGCCCGCGGACACTGCTGATGTGACCGGTGAGCGACACCTTCAACCGACCACTGCCGAGCTCCCATATCTATCAAACAATCACATGTAGCAAAAGAAAGGTTTACAGTACCTGCTCTGTCTAGTGATCCAAGGGGTTAGTTTTCACACTACCACGGTTTCGGGTCCTGTCGACCCATTTTCAAGTGTACAATTACAAACACATTAATCCTTCAAGTGAAGTTGTTATTACATTAAAATTAAAAGGAAACACGGAAACACACGGACACATTTACGAACAAAAACTGGCCAGAATTTAACACGGAAAACACGTGCATCAGCAACGAGTGATGAGTCATGAGTGATGAGTCATGATTAATGTGTTTGTAATTGTACACTTGAAAATGGTTCAACAGGACCCGAAACCATGGTAGTGTGAAAACTAACCCCTTGGATCACTAGACAGAGCAGGTACTGTAAACCTTTCTTTTGCTATAAATACGTGATCCAGTGTCTAATCCATAAATCACATGTACTCTGTAGTAACACACCTCGAATCAAAAGAATCTTCATAGATTTTTCTTGTTTAATATTTGTTCCCCTCAATACTCGACGGATATGGCTTGACACATGGAGCTGGACATGATAAACCAAATGATTCTTAATTGTTTGCATTTCTTCTGTCCGTAGACAAAAAAACTTGTCTCTATACAATCAGATTAGTGAAGGATTGTAAAACATAATCTTTGCAATGGTCTGAAAATGTTGATTTTTTTTATTTAAGAAAGTAAGATAACCTTAAAGTCAAAAGAAAATGCTTATGAAGAAAATTTTAGCTTTTACTTAGCAAAGTGTATGTAAATCGGTCTAGAGGAAGTCTCAGACAAACTGTCCAAAGGATTGAAAAAGTTTACTTCTCCCCCATGTTCACACTCGGTACTCAGACCACTTTAATCTCTATAAAAAGTCTTTTTTAAATTTTTGACCTATTTAACATAATTAAAAAAAAAAAAATAAAAATAAAACCTGTTAATATAGGACCAAAACCTTTGTTTTCTTGCAACCAGTGTGTATATCAGACCAGTAGAAGTCTCTTATGAACTTTACAAAAGTTTTTTACAGCATCCCCTTAAATAAAATGTATGGATAAATTTTTAATAGTTCAATCTAAACTTTGAAGAATTAAAACAATTAAGGAAGACAGGGGATACAAAAATTAATTTGGAAATTTGTGAAACCAAATTCTCAGATTTGATCACCCTGCTTTGTAAACTAATGTGTTCCACGCAGTCTGGATGATATCTTATTCAAAAGCTACTAGGTTCATTAAATTACCCAGCCATAAACATGCGAGTAACTGGAGATATATTCAAATTAGTAATCCAAATCACGTTAAACTAATTTTCTCGATAATCAGGATTACCAATTGAGATAAAGTACTTTTTCTATCCAGTGAAATTTAATATAAAGGATTGGAAATGAACAACACATGTTTATGTAAAGAAAACAAGGAATGCCAACATTTTTAAAATGCCAAAGGTTTAGTTTTGTATTTTAAAATTTAACTCTTCAATATGGATACACAGGAAGGTGGACAGACGGATATACGCATTAAACACTCAAAATTTTTTGTGATAGACAGGGGTAGGTCTAAAATAACAAGCACAAAAACAATATTTATTTTTGTTTGTACTCTCAATTATTTGACAAGTAAAACGTTGTTGAAAGCCTTTACTTTGTTTTATATGTGGGTAAATTATAGTTGGGAGTTGGTAACAGGGACAGTGCATCAGCTGAGTGGCTTCTGCTGTTGATGCCCAGCTTCTTTGTCACAACTGTTATGGAGGTTAAATTTGTTGATTTTATCTGTATTTTTTACAAAAGACAGGTAAACCCATAGTGACCAGGATGGATTATCTGTCCAGGTATACATATTGCTATAAAACAGATTAAAAATTTATTTTGGCTAAAAAATTAATATAGGCAAAATATATACAATTTATCCCTGCACCTGTAAAAAAAATATAAAATAAAAAAGCTTAAAACCATACAATATGTTAGCCATACAATATACATATAGGCCTATATAGGGTGGAAAAAAAGTCTGGAAACGGTCTAATATCTTTAAAAGTATTTAAGTAATAAAACTAAAACTTTGCAAACTTATTTTGAGTGACAAAGTCTACTACCTGAACTACTTTTTGTCCTTCGACCTCCAAGGGGGGACGGCCCATAAGGAGTCAGAAGAAAATCTTAAATGTAAGCATAGGTCAATATGTAAATCAAATTAAAAGTCTCTAAGAATAGAGAACAATGCCGCAAACCCGACCTCAAAAGGATGATCGAGTCGAAAATTGCAGGCAATCAAACTTTTCATTAAAATCATATTGCTGAAAACAAAAAATGCAATAACTCCCGATACTCTCAACCTTTTGAGGTCGGGTTTGTGTCAAACTGCTTAAAATGCAAAGCGCTTTAAAATGATGTATCATATTACGTAGGCCAAATGAGTTTCTCTGACGACTTCCACAAAGGGACGTCCCTAAAGGAAGTCTTGGGAAAAACTTCATTGGCCTAAGTCACATGAAGTATCATTTTAAAGGGCTTTGCATTCCAAGCAATTTGCCACAAACCCGACCTCAAAAGGTCGAGTATATCGGGAGTTATTGCATTTTTTGTTTTCAGCAATATGATTTTGATGAAAAGTTTGATCGCCTGCCATTTTTGACTCGGTCATCCTTTTGAGGTCGTTTTTGCGGCATTGTTCTTTATTCTTAGAGACCTTTAATTTGATATACATATTGACCTATGCTTACATTTAAGATTTTCTTCTGACTCCTTATGGGCCGTCCCCCCTTGGAGGTCTAAGGACAAAAAGTAGTTCAGGCAGTAGACTTTGTCACTTAAAATAAGTTTGCAAAGTTTTAGTTTTATTACTCAAATACTTTTAATGATATTAGACCGTTTCCAGACTTTTTTTCCACCCTGTATATACAGGGTGTCTCACGTAAGGTGTCTCAAATTGATTACAGATCAACAGTTTGTCCTACAATCTTGAAATAAAATAATTTCCCACTAAATTGACCCCAAGGAATAATTTAAAAATATTTTTAACGTTGTATAAATACAGGGTGTCCCAAAAACTGGGGGTCACAGGTTCGAATCTCGGAAATTTCAAATACAAACATATGTCATATTATACATCATTAGAAAGGTCTATTTAATACAAACATTTTGGTGGAAACAGAATTTTATTAACTTTATTCGTTTCAAAATGGCGTCCATTTTTGTAGCCAAAATCAAAATTTACGGAATACCCTGTAATTCTTTTATTATTTGTCATAAATGACTTCTGATTCAAAATACTTATTTGAAATAAGCTAAGCTTTACAATGATATGTCACAAGACAAAATTTATAAAAAAACTAAAATTTCAAAAATTTAATATTTTTGAAAATTTTTACATAAACAAAACTCAAAAATTTTAAATATACAAACACATGTTTTTTTGTACATCATATTAAAGCTCTCGTTAAACTGAACAACTTTGTAATTTACACTAATGCTATATCTCTTTTGGTTTTGTAGTAATAACGTAAAAATGTCATTTTCCCATTTAACTTGCGTGTTAATTTAATAGTATGGCAACAATGGAAGAAGGACTGCTATGCTATCATGTCCTAATTAATTAACATGCAAATCATATGGGAAAATGACCTTTTTACGTTATTACTACAAAACCAAAAGAGATACGGCATTAGTGTAAATTACAAAGTTGTTCAGTTTAACGAGAGCTTTAATATGATGTACAAAAAGACATGTGTTTGTATTTAAAATTTTTGAGTTTCAATTATGTAAAAATTTTCAAAAATATTAAATTTTTGAAATTTTAGTTTTTTTATAAATTTTGTCTTGTGACATATCATTGTAAAGCTTAGCTTATTTCAAATAAGTATTTTGAATCAGAAGTCATTTATGACAAATAATAAAAGAATTACAGGGTATTCCGTAAATTTTGATTTTGGCTACAAAAATGGACGCCATTTTGAAACGAATAAAGATAACAAAATTCTGTTTCCACCAAAATGTTTGTATTAAATAGACCTTTCTAATGATGTATAATATGACATATGTTTGTATTTGAAATTTCCGAGATTCGAACCTGTGACCCCCAGTTTTTGGGACACCCTGTATTTATACAACGTTAAAAATATTTCTAAATTATTCCTTGGGGTCAATTTAGTGGGAAATGATTTTATTTCAAGATTATAGGACAAACTGTTGATCTGTAATCAATTTGAGACACCTTACGTGAGACACCCTGTATATATAAACAAATATTATTTAAAATTAAATTGTTTATCTAATTGTTAAGGAAAATTAAGGTTTCTCTTGTTATTATTATAAGAAATTTACAAACCATAGTGGCACCCAATTTTAAATCTACTCACCTTGATTACTCTGTCAGCCGAGCCAGTGGCAAACCACTCGTTGCCCGGTTCCACGGCCACACAGCGCACCCAACCCAAGTGGCCGGATATGACACGGAACAGTTTCCACGGAGGATGCCACTTGGGCTTGGGCATGGACGGGGCCTTGCGAGCGGCTGCTAGGGTGGCAACGGCCCCGCCAGCACCGCCGGCCGGCACAACAGCTCCACTCATCGGCACCAGCGACATCTCGTCCATCGCAACATGCTCCAGCTCACCTTCCTTGTCTGTAACAATAGAGATATACCCTAACAATCAACAGAAGAATTGAATAATTGACTGTATTTTGAAGTACCCATCCCAATTATCCAACAATTTTGAAAGAACTGTGCTTTTACGTTTGGCATACTACAGTTCACGCCAAAACAGATTAACGAATAAAATACATTTATTCCTGTATTAAAACAAACTGACAGGTTGCAGACTGCATGTGCAACCTCCCGTAACCTGGCACTCTAGTAGCTTGGAGTGCTATTAATAATTCACAAGAGCTAGATGCAATCGGAGTCTACGTTAACCCAACAGCCATTCAAAAGCCAGTCCATCGAACTTGAGCGCTCTGGAGAATGTGCCTTACGGCGGCCTTGCGGGCGGTCAACCTTGGACTTGCGTCACGCAATGCTGCTGCGTCACTGGTGACCCATGACTTTCGGAGGTCCAGGAACTAGGATGCTGTCGTCCAAATCCAAATGGTTTCTAAGCCATTTTATGGTCTTTCAATTAATAAAGGAAAGATTCCATGCAATAACTATTTTTAGCTTCTTAGGTAGTTATAAACATTTTTGGCAGCAGCGAATGTGTTAATGTTGTTACTGTATTCAAAACTCCTTGGACCCATTTTCACAAACTCATTAGTTGTTTCCATACATTTGAAAATTAACTGGAAATTCCACTGTAAAATTATGGAAGATCTTATTTTGGCATATATTAGAGGAAAAAATTTGTAAATTTTTTTTTTTAGGAAATTCGCCCACTCCATATATTATTTTGACTCATAATTCAACGTTTTAAGCTGGTGAATATCAAGTAGGACTACCCCTATCAACACCCATGTTGACTCCTAATTCAACTCAATTATAAAGGAAGGATCATTATGAATGGTCTAACAGATCCACCATCGATGACAACTGTGAATGTTTAGATGTATAATTCATACTGTGGAATGACAACCCATCCCATTTTGTGAGGTTAAAAATCCATTAAGTGTAAGTCTTTATAATAATATAGCCTAGACAGTAGTAACTTGATACGAAATTCGCTTAGGATACCTCTTTGCTGATTGATCTCCATCGATGCTTCTGCCGACTGCTGCTTTTTCAAAGCATTAGCTTGCTTAACTTTATCCATGACCAAATTGTATGAATCTTTTGCTTTGACTGCTTTTTTTATTCTTTCACTAAAAGACAAAAAATAGGTTAAATGGAATACATAAAGTAGCTGAAGATAAAACTTTGGTAAACTCATTAAGTCAGTAGGTTGCATTATTTTAAAATTTACGTAGCCTATAATGCTGTTTTTACTGTTTTTTTAATTAATGAAATTTTTTGTAGACTATTAAAGCCTATATTATATAACGACACCGTGTAGGATGTCATGTGCAGTGTCCGTTGGTTATTACACTAGGGGTACCGTGTCCTGGACACTGACTCAATGAGCCTGGGAATTCTTATTAGTTATACATTAAGTTACATTGTAAAAAAAAAAATAATAATTTTAATACAATTTAACTGTTGTGGATATGAAGGGTATATTTTTAGTGTTTTTAAGAACGATTTTTGAAACACTAAAATTTATAAAAATACTCTCTCTTTAAAAGACATGTTTTTTAGGTGGGTAACTAATATTTCAAATGTTATTATTGGGCTCTACCCACCTTCAGTTTTATGGTGATATTTTGTATAGATGCTGCGGATTCTTTAGCCTTGTCAAATTTTAAAACAACACCAACACACACGGACATTTACAAGGACACAGAAGTACAAATAGTCTACTATACACGCCCAATTAATCCCGACGTTTCAAGAAACTATAAAAATTTTCTTGTTATCAAGAGTTCTTAACTTTATTTAAGCAAGCCAAGCGCCTGACCACGACTGAAGGTTACTCAACGTTCCTGGCTTGGGGGGAGGGGAAGCAGCGGTGCTATTCATTCCTCTCATTGATAACAAAGGCCTTGTGTTATCAATCAGCTTTTACTTTCTCTAACTCCAAATAAACAGGATTTATTTCAACAGAGGGGCGTGAAATATAGGCTGCTTCTCAAAGGCCATAAACAATGATGCCGTCAGATTACGTTTTTTACAGTCAGATTCTTAATGGCACTTTCATCCCATTTTATACTACAGCCCATATCAATTACATGTTCACATATTTTGGAGCCATAAAGTTGTTTGTTTTTAACTTTTTTCATATGTTCTGAGATCCGAAGTTGTAATGGTAAAGACTGCCCATAATATTGGCCACAGGAACATAGAATTTTGTATACAACTTTTTTTTATCCCCATTATTAGGCTTTATTTTTGCAACCTGACTTCTGATTGTTGAACTCAACTTAATTTTATCTCATGTTTAGCATTAATACGTCTTATTTCCTCTGAGAGATTTTTATCGTATGATATACAAACAGTTGTGATTGGTAGACCATTACAGATTCGGATCCCAGAACATATGAAAAAAGTTAAAAACAAAGAACTTTATGGCTTCAAAATATGTAAACATGTGTTTGATACGGGCCATAAAATAAAATAGAATACCATACATCTATAGAATAGGATGAAAGTGCCATTTTATATAAAGAATCTAACTGGAAAAAAACGTAATCTGACGGAATCATTGTTTAAGGGGCCTTTGAGAAGCAGCCTATTTCATGCCCATCTGTTGAAATAAATCCTGTTTATTTGGAGTCAGTGAAAGTAGAAGATGACTGATAACACAACGTCTATGTTTCGATAACATACGGAATTTTCTTTAACCAAACGAGAAGTCAGAAGGCCTCCTTTTCAAGAAAGAATGATTAATTATGTAGGGGAAAGAGGGGCACTTGGGGGCAATTTTTAGTTTTTAGGCTATTCCTTATATTTTTCTATGAGTCACCTGAAATTAAAATTATATTTTTTTAGATAAGCCTAGCTTGGATTATGGCTGATTGAACCAACTACATTTCAATTGCATAAATCATATGAATTTTTGAAAATTAAACATTTACCAAACCTCTGCACAATGTCCACAAGTGGCCCAACGCAAGGAAGTTTAAATTCAAATTCAAAACTTCTTTATTCATGATTTGTACAAGTAAAAATTGACATACACTGGTACAAATACAGAATTGCGTTTTTATATATAAAATCATTGTGTGGTTCACAATACATGATTCATATAATCAACTCAACAACAACAAAAACAAAAACAAAAACAAAAAAACATATCAACTAATGAAAAAAGCAAGAAAAATACAAATTTTAGCAAAAATTATGGGATTGATTTACTGACTCAAAATTTCCTCAAATGAGTATGGTGCCTTTTGTATCAGATATTGTTTTAGCTTAATTTTAAATGATTTTAGATTTACTGTAGCCAAAATCTCTTTTGGTAATTTTGAAGTGAACTTAATACCAGCACTTCTAGGCTTTTTCCTGAAAAAAAAAATCATGTAATGTCATTGAATGGCAAATTTGTTTCTATTTCTAGTGTTGTATGTGTGGAAATCTTCTAATTTAGGTAAAAAAATCTCAGTTTTTTAATGGCCATTATTGTTTTAAGCACATACATGCCATAAACAGTCATTATTCCTAACTCAGAAAAATAGCTTTTTACTGAATCTTGATTTTTGAGATATAAAATAATTCTAATTGCTTTTTTTGGAGGGTTAATATACTACTAAGGTTTGTGCCACTAGTACCACCATATAAAACAACCCCAAATGATATATGAGAGTGTATGTGAGCATAGTAAATAGCTTTTAGTGTTTTAGTTGAGCAGAATTTCGCCATGGTTCTTAGAACAAATAATCCAGAGCAAATTTTGTTTTTGTTTGTGGACAAAACAACATTTTCAAGGGGCACATGTGGATGTAGGGAGGAATATAAAAATAAACACTCAGAAAGTTTAAAATATCATATACCTACCCACATATATAGCCTATTGCTTCTTATCCGCCAACTTTGTTGAAAAAATTAATTTTAATCATAAAAAAGAACAATAGACTACCGTACCTAAATTATTAACAAAATTTCTTTAGGCCTACATGGTTAAACTTCAAATAAACTAATACGGTATTCAAGGCTACAGGCCAAAATACTTACGCAAATTCATCTATTGGGGGAAGTTGACCTTGGCTGGATAAAAACATATCATGAGTTCTCTTCAAAGAACGGAATACCAAAGTATGGACAGAATGTCTTTGAACTTCCTGAAAAACAAATTACAGATATTAATTTATTTCATGATTAGGGAGAGGCCTATTAAAAAAATGGGAAGATGATTACCCTCAGGTCTTAATCCAGGATCGGACATCTGCAAGATGAGCCTTGTTTTAACCTTTAAACTGTTTACAGTCATATTGGTCTTATAATCTATCTGTAACTACATGCTGATCAGATGACACTTAAATCCAGATTAAGGAGGGATGAATAAGAATTTCAAGTGTGATTACTCCTACAAAATATTGTACATCAAATGTAAATTTAGTAAAATAAAGCCTGATGATAACAAATTATGTTTATTAGTTTGGAATGTGGGAATGTAGTAAAAAAAGAATCCAAAAGGTACTTCTTGAGTTGAATCTTAAACTTGGCTGTATTAACTTACAACAGATGTTTTTAAATTATTGGGTATTTAGTACGGGTACATTAAACAATTTAAGAGCAATGTAACTTAGCTAGGTTCTTCTTTAACAATTCTAAGTTTATGCTGCACAGTGGTGTTAACTAATCTAATGTGAGTATTGTAGTTATGACGTTAGGCTTCAAAGCACATTCTAGATATAAGTTAAAGATTGCGTTCTTATTTCATAAAGTATATAGTGATCAAGAGATAAAGGGAAGAAACAAACGCTTGCAACAGGAGTCACTCCTGTCCCGAGGACACTAAGGAGGTTTGTTGAATCGATTAGGCCTACATAGCCTAAGTTATCATGATAAAATAGTGATTTAGTGATATCGCATCAATACGATAGAATATTGTTGAAAGCTATGGAGGAATTGGATCGAATTTATCTATCGAAAAGTTTTCGATTATATCGCATCAGTTGCCAGTTAATGGCGTCCCTAGCGGACTATCTTGTCATTCATTATTTGCACTTTTTAACATTGTTTGATCACTCTATACACGTTATGAAATAATGTCCCCATATTTACTCAATGGCCTAACTTAACCTCATTAGGCTATAAACCGGCGAAACTTCGTTATCCTCCTCCACTGTTATCCATTATCGATGTTAAAATTTTGATTAATCCACAATGATATTTAGATAAGAAATGTATTATAATAATAATCTAACCTAGGCCTAACAATCTACGCCCTAACCGTGAACCTCTGTCACTTTTATGGACAGCGATGTTTAACAACAAAATCAATGATTTTTGGAAGAAATTTAAAAAGCATATTTCCTCAATACAATAGAGAAATCCCCTATCTCGTTTATATTTGGCAGGATTTGTGTAATGATATTTTATATCAATTATTTTTTGTTGTTCTTTGATAATGTTATAGGCTACATTTGTACTTGTTTTAATTTTATCGTGTAATTGTAGGTATCATCGATAAATAGCAATATTATCACAAAATGTAAATTTTATCGATAATAACGGTGGAGGTGGATAACGAAGTTTCGCCATACAAACTGAGCTTCAACCTAACTAGGCCTTGGGTATAACCTAACATAACTTCTGTTTTAAATTTGGCCTACTCAATGAAAGAGTTTTGAGGTTCGGTCCCTTGAGATTCGTTATATCAAGGTTTGACTGATAAGATAGAAATATCCCTCCGTTCACTAAGAAACTGATATAACATTATTTTTAGAGAAAACTTAAAAATAAATCCTACCTCGGTCATGTTGTATATATGATGTTGTATACCTCGGCTATTGTGTGATATGAAAAAAATCTAAAATATATGAATGAATTGTATTTAATAGGAATATTTTTAAGTAAGTCTCATTAATTGTACCTAAAACCATACATTCTTTGCGTCTTTCTCACTCATCCAGAATTAATTCAAGAAATGTTTGGTATTTGGTTGTTTTGTTTGGTTAGATTTTTGTTTTCATTCCGATTCCGTTATTCCGCCCTCCCCTCCCTCCTGTCCCTTGTTCCCAGACAAGGAGGTTATATTCCCTAGACCAAGGAGGTTATATTCTAATATTACATTTTAGACTTAACTTTAACCATTGACTATTGATACTATAGTATAGTATTGATACGTAGTAATTAATACGTAGTAATGAGATACGTAGAATCAATAGTCAATGCTTTAACTTTCTAAAATTAGTCTTAATTGTATTAGTCACCTTTTAAACTTATCAAATACAATATTTTGGTTAGATTCGATTTTTTGAATGAAATGAAACTATGTTTTTTTTTACATTTATATACAAGTTGTGTATAGAGGTAGCAAGATATGATTTATATGGTTCAAGGGAATCTAAGATGGATGGGAAGGCATTCTTCTTCGCCAGCAGGGTTGAAAATTTGCTTTGCAAGAATTATACTCTTACCACTGCAAAATTACCCGTTTTTACCCCGTAATTACCCTCTTTTACGCCATGATCAGTAATCATTGATTACCCCCTTCTTTATCCTCTTGCAGTATGGGTTACCTTGTATGATAAGAATAAAATACCACCTGCGAACACAGCGAATTTCCATGGGGATATTAATATATTTTATATTTTCTCCATAAACACCATAGGAATTAGTATGTAGGTTTGCTGCCATGGGATACTGTTAGAAAATGTTAATTGTTAGGAGATATAATCATTAGGTAAGGTAAATGTAAAATTGTATCAATATTTGGCACTTTTTTTAAATTTCCCCATAACCCCATGGGGGTGAGTATGTAGGTTTGCCGCCACATGGGTGTTGTAAGCAAATATCAGTTAAAACCTACCTAGTTACATACCAAATTTTACCGAGTTATGTCAATAAATAAGTGAGATACAGCGTTCTAGTGATTTTCCATAAGATTGAAATGGGAAAGTTATTTTTAGCTTTTCTCCGTAATCTATTAAGCTAAGTTAAAAATTCAAAATACTAAATTGTTTGTTTTTTAAGCTCTTTTAAAAAATTTCAGTTAAAATTGTTGAATTTTGAAATTTGAGGTCCAAAAATGCCAAAAACCCATATTTATCCATTTGAAACCCCATATAACCCCGTTCCCATAACCCGATCATGCTGGTTCGCGAACTCATGTAAATAGACCTGGTGTTACATTCATACAAAAATTCATCAAAATCGGAGGTCCCCTTCAAAAGTTATCGGTACGGCGGACACACATATATATTTATACAGAGTGTCCTATAACTCTCTGGAACCCTTTTGTACATTTGTTCCTTGCATCGAGACAAGAAAAAAACATCCTACAAATAGGGGTCTAAAATCCATCGTTTAGCCGCTAGCCGCCATTTGGTTTTTTTCACGTAATAATTTGTATTTCCGTAACGGAGGGTTGTATTCAGTTTATATTTGATATAAATCTTTATTATTCCAATGTACATTTTCAGAGAAAAAGTTAATTTTTTCCACTGTGTATTTTCAAAATGGCGGCCATTTTAAATTTTCAAACTCATATATCTCAAATTCGGTAAATTAAAAAAGAAATTTACTATGTGCAAAAAAGTTGCCAAATTTAATTATCTAACCAACGATACCAAGTTTGTAAGGATCTAATAAAAAATAGCGGAGTTATTGCTATTTTCTGTTAAAATTGCCTTAATTTGCATTACTTATAATGCAAAATCAATGTTTTCTTGGAGAAAAATCGCAATAACTCTGTTATTTGTAGTCAAGTCCTTACAAACTTGGTGCTGTTGGTTAGATAATTTAATTTGGCAACGTTTTTGTGTCTTTTAAAATTGTTATAAAATTTACCAATTTTGAGATATTTGATTTTAAAAACTGAAAATTGCCGCTATTTTGAAAATATACAGTGCAAAAAATTCAATTTTTCCCCTGAAAATTTAAGTTGGTATGATAAAGATTTATACCAAATATGAACTGAATACAACCATCCGTTACGGAAAAAAGTATTAAAAGTAAAAAAACAAAATGGCTGCTTGCGGCTTAACGATGGATTTTAGACCCCTATTTGTATGATGATTTTTTTCTTGTCTCGATGCAAGGAACAAATATACAAAAGGGTTCCAGAGAGTTCCGGGACACCCTGTATAGATAGATAGATAGATAGATAGGCCGGTATTGCACTATCATAGTTCTATTTCATAGATCTATTATATATCTTTGATCAAAAATATTACAGTGTAATGGGTCAAATATTATAATAGTTCACCTATACAGTATAATATGTCTATGAAGGCCTACTGCCAGAGAAAACACTTTTTAAAATTTTAAATTGATTTTACAAACAATCTACCAAATTTAATCATCAAACTATACTAGGAATACACGCTCCGATGTCCGTCCCGTACGAGAATTTTTACTCACTTTTTAAGTTATTAGGTGACGCTTTTTATGATTCTTTTTTTTTAGGGAGAGGTGAGAAAAATGCATTACGCACACAGGTGGTAAGCCTGTAGTGCGGGGCTCCCCTAAAAAACGGGTCCACTAAAAACCTCCTCTACTCTTTAGGATTCTAACCTGGAATTGATTATCACATTACGTCACGCTAGGCCTAAATTTGGCTAACGCCGGTGGGGCTCACTCCTTATCCAGCCACTCGATCAAGGGATCTGGGCCAATTCGCGGTCCAGATCGGGTTTCTTTTCCAGGAGGATGCCCCGGACGAACTGTGATAAACAATCCCAGTTGCCCTCATTCTCCAAGATTTTTTGGCAGACCGAGTCCACCGAAAATACACCAAAAATTTGTGTGGCCTTCAGGCGGAACCCTTCCCAACGGGAGCAGCGGAAGAATGTGTTCCGCATCGTCGGGAACGCCCGGGCAATAAATGCAGTCCGGTGAACCGGTCTTGCCCATCCGGTTCAGGTACGACCGAAAATAGCCGTGAATTGTCAAGAATTGGCCGCCGTTCCACCCATGGTTGGACGTGCTTGATAAGTCGCGCAGTCCATCGTCCTCTGGTGTCGTGCTCCCAGCTGTGTTGCCACTGCTGGAAGGTTTGGGATCGCTCTTCAGTTCTTGCCGTGTCCTTGCCAATCTCGCCTTGTCTCTGATAAATTGCCTTCCTCTCTCCTGCCAAGAACTTGACATGGATAACTCCGGCGACCACCAGGACGGCAGGCTCGGACACTGTCCGGTAGGTGGAACACACCCCGAGCACCGCTCGACGTTGAACTCGGGCGAGTCGCAACCTGTACTACTCTTTATCTCTGCCCACACCTCTGCTCCATAAAGAAGCACGAACTGAACAGCGGACATCAACAGACGTCTTCTGCTGGATCGTGGAACCCCGACATTGGCCATCAGCCTACTAAGGTAAGTGACTACCTTAGCGGCCTTGTCCGCCGTACGGAAGATCTGATCCCTCCAGCTTAACTTGGTGTTCACCATAATCCCGAAGTACTTAGCAGCACGAGTTGATTGGACCACCTCCCTTCCCATTCGGAACAGAACGACGGTGTCAATCCTCTTCTTTGTAAGGATCACAATCTCCGTCTTACGGAGAGCAAGCGAGAGACCGTGATCGGATATCCATGTGTTGCGGCACCAGAAGTGACTTCCATCGTCCACGTTCTGTCCCTTGTGTCGTAAATAAGGCTTTGGGAGCGGAGATAATCCTCAATGAGTCGCAACAGATATGCAGGAACGCTAAAGGTGTTGCGAAGCGCATCCAACATATCAACCCACCTCGCCGAGTTAAAGGCATTCTTGACATAAGCGTAACAAGAAGCACTACTCAGCGAGGGAAATATGGTTGTGGCTCTCAGCTCTCTTCACAGCTCTCCATGGACTTCGGTGATAGCGTCAATCGTTGACCGTCCCTTTCTGAAGCCATACTGACGGGGGCATGAGTCCCCGGCAGCTTCCACGGCAGAGGTCAGGCGGGAACGGATCAGCTTCTCGAACAGCTTCCCAGCCGTGTCCAACGTGTAGAAAGGCCTGTGGGATGACGACAGTTCGGGATCACCTTAGCCCTTGCTGATCAGTACAAGTCTTGCGGTTTTCCATAGGGAGCCGGAAACACCCCTTCTACCAAACAGGCGTTGTACATTCTCAACAACAAGTCAGCATTAATTGAAAATACTTTCTTTAAAGCCTTGCTGGGAATCCCGTCCGGGTCAGGAGCCTTGTTGCTCTTAAGGGAGAGAACGAAGGTTTCCATCTCCTCGAATGTGAAGAGTGGAACGTCATCTAACCGTCCAAAGTCAACCGGCGTACATCCTAGGCCTAGGCCTGGCCTACAAATAAATACATACAAAGAATGATTTTAGCTAAGACCTCAAAACAAGCAAGTAACTTAATAATAATTATGCTTACAATATTAAAGGTAAATAGATTGTAGAGCGAAAAACAATACAATTTACAATCCATGATTGAAAATTAATAAAAATCAAGTAATGTAAGTATTGTAGAATTACGCTTACTCAACACTTAATGCATATTTTGTTACCTGAGACATAGGCTACAATGGCACAACACATTCTAATTAGTTGTTCAATTTAAATCTTTCTCCAAAATAGATATTAGTTGTATCTCATAAATTAGTTAATCGCATAATTCCGTACGACAGCAATTCATTCCACATCAACATGCCTATCTTTTGGTATAATTTATAACTTCAACAAGTAAACATCAGTGTTGATCTATTTAATTTAACAAATAGGTCTGTCAAAATATCAATTAAATTTTATTTAAAAACGTAACATAACGGCGAGCAGATATAAACAAGAAAAGGTTATGTTATGTTGTTTTCAGCATACACAGCGACAACGCAGCTGCGATGAAGAAATATAAACTGATCATAGCAACTACATTAGTCAAATCATGTAGCCTAAACAACTAAAGTTCTGTCAAAAATTCCGGAAAATAAGCTTTTTTAATACTTGAAAATAATTGCTCGATTATAGTTTATTACCTAGTTTAAAATACTTAAAATCTAACCTGAGAATTTCGTTGAAATCAAATTAGTAATAAAAAAGCCTTTTGGGGGTCTAAAATTCGCCTAAGTGAAATTTAAACTCGATCGTATAGAATTTTATACTCTATGTTCTATAGAGTAAAAATTCAATCTATATATTAATACGCAAGCATGTTTCGTTTCCTCCTTTTTTCTCAGCTCGTGTGCATCGTAGAAGAAATCCACGCATAACGTTAGAAAGGTATAGTCCTGTAGATGAGCAGAATCACATTCTAATTCATATTGGACTCCAGGGCTACGTCCCACAGGCTTTCAAAGTTCCAATGTTAATCTTATGGAGAAAGGAGAATTGAATGAATCATTAGACAGCTGTTGTAAAAACAACTGCTAGAAAAACAGGAAGAACAGATGTTTTAGTTATAAAATATTTTTAAGCTTCTTGGGTCCAGATAAACTAAAATTTTGATCGAATTTCGATCAGGAGGCGATCTCTAGTAATAATAAAACCAAACAAAGGTTTGTTCCATTCGTTTTATTATAAAAATGTAAAAAATTCGTATAAAGTGTAATTAATTGAGAAACAGTTAAAATAATATTTTGTTTCGATCATAGTTATATTATCAAATATATGATAATAGATATATATGTCACAGAACTTTGATAGTGTAATACCGGCCATAGATAGATAGACATATACATATATATGAAAATGAACGAATGGTGTTTTTGGCTTCTGGGAACCTCAAAATGAAAAAGTAACATGGTCTCGTGCTTAGGTTTTACCAAAGCTACTACCGTAGCGCATTACCTGTAGGGTAATTCGGTAACAATTGTCAAAATTATATTATGATCTATTTATCACAACAGTCTTTTCTTTCTACCTATCTTACTTTAGATAACAGAAAGTGTGTGGATTAAGTATGACAATAATTGAAAAATGTTAGTCAATTGTTTGGTTAGGCGTGGGCGTAAATTACTTTGATATAATTTAGAAAAGAAACTGTTAAACTGTATGCCCCGATACCATTGGCTGTTGGGCTATGAATTAACAGTCCTGTCTAAGGAGAATGTCGGCCTTAGTCAGTAACAAGACTACAAGATCGCGCCACAATCATCCTACACTCTCATTCAACTTGTCTTTAAACTACCTATTGAGTTAGGTCGCCATTTCAGTAAAGGTGTTAAAGGTGAAAGTAAGATAGGACACAGGTTGCTGGGGCCAGGGTTATAGTAGGATTCACGAAAATAGTCCGATGGGAGTCGAAACATTGTTGCCAAATTTATTCTGAAACACATTTTCATACTGTATTACACATGGTAAACGTAACCATAAATGACAAGATTGCAGGGTGAGAGGGGGTGAGGGGAACACAGCTGTGGTTTAAATTTCCATCGAACTATTTTCGTGCATCTTACTACGAGATAGTCTTACTACGAGATTAATCTCGTAATTAACTGACTAAAAAAATGTCAAATAGAAAACTACAAAAAACCATTGTATTCACAATGTACAGGCGAAAAAAGTATGAAGTCACCGAGACCAATTAAGATGAAATAGTATTTCGTTACATGGGACGAAAATTGAGTTTTGCCGTCCTAGAGACTGTGTTTCAACTTCGAGGAATTTATGGCCGAGCTATGAACGATATTTTTCATCACACTACATTATGCAATAAATTTGATAGCATGGTAGTGAAAACTGCATAATCTACATTAACTGGCCTAGAACTGGACAAGAAAATAAGGTATAAGCGAAAATAGAAAATAGGTATATACCCTGACATACAACCCTTTCGGTTTACAATACAGGCCCTACTATTTCCCATAATGTAAGAAACTCAGTTTATCTCCAAATTTTTAGTTTATTTCTTTATTTTAATTTGAGGGTTTTAACGATTTCCTAATCGTCTCTCTTCAAGTAGAACAACCATACACAGAGGAACATCTGAAAGATGACAGAACACTTTTTTACATTGTAGTTTTTTCACTAAAGTTGGTTATGGTGTGTTATGGTGGTTATGGTGGTGTTTTAGAAAAGTAATTTTAAATATCTTTAATTTTTTGTATTGAGATTATCGAAGAGAATGAATTAAAAATTTACAGTAAAATTGTGTATAAAACTTTTAAAAAATATTGCCTAGCAAATACTTTTGAAAACATATCATCTGTTATAATTTTTTTTTAAATCCATTGTTATAATAATTGCTAAGTAACAGAAAAAGTTTAATTTCAAACAGTGATTTTTATGTACTCGTCGATTGAAGCGTATTCGTGAGTAATAGAATAAGATTATGTATTTACTCATTTTTTTGTAGGACTACATTACAATATTATTTATACGTTATTCACCATTAATTAATGCTTGTATGTTTTGTCCTCAATTTATTTAATTATTATATCCAACAAGTTATATCTAATAAGGTTTAACACAGTGCAATTGTAACATACACAAATTCTTTTGTTCTAAAGGTGGAACTCCGCAGCTCTCAGTAGTAAAAAGAAATATTTTTTATAGTACTTGCAAAGTTGTTGACGCATTAAATTAGGATCCTCACACATGGATATTTTGAGCATTGGAATTTTACCCATGATTAGATATCTGAAAAGTGAGTTAACTTATTGAGTTGTGGAAATAAATGGTTAGGGGGTTGGAATATCAACTTGAATTCAGAACTGGGACTTGATAAGAGGAAAAATAAACTATTTTGTAACCATTCTTTGATTAATCGCTATTTCTAAGGGTATAATGTATTGAAACGGCGTTTCCTCCCCATATGTGTGACATGGACGGGGTAGGCCAAAGAAACAAGAGCAGTTAAATACTAAAGAATAATGTAAAAGCTTGTCATAAAAAGCTTTTGGATCGAACTTTTCTTGCTAAACTAAAAGTGTGAGATTACAAAAATAGACAAAATAAAATTTTAATGATTTAGTAGGCTAATATTTTAGACATACTTGTAACCGAATAAAATCAAACGGCTGACTTCATAATGTCTACCTAAACTTTGAGTTTCCATTTGATTTTAATTTATTTTATTGAATACAATTTTCAATAAGACCGGAGGCCACCGATGATGATTGCGGAATAACATGGGCAATAATTTAGTAATAATTGTGTAATTCGTGGGTAGATTCGATCTGTTCTTAAAATTATTAGATTACGTAAAATATAGACATATACAGGGCCGGATTTAGGATTTTGCCGCCTGTAGGCTATCCATTTTCTGCCGCCCCCCTCCCGCTACTTAGGGACAGACACATACAAAGTTTTCCTTGTCACTTATAGGAGCATACTCTTTAAATAACGCCGCAGATTACATCTATGTTCCAATATACCAAAAACTATGTCATCACCGATTGACACATTTTTTACCGAAAAAGCAGTAGAAGTTTGAAAGGTTATTTCTTGTGACAGCGTCACAGTCTAACATCATAGAGGAAGCATACCTACCTAACATCATCAGTTGTGACACTCTAACGTGGAAAGTCTTGTAGAAGAAGCTTGGTAGAAGTCCCTGGTGTGTAAACTCAAAACTAAAATTTTTTACTGTTGATTGTGATGTTGGCGAACGTTTGGTTGTTTGGCGGAACATCTACACACCTGGCAAGTAGTTAGATTTTTCGTTCCATTCATAAAAAATTACTTTTTTCATGAGGGAGTTTATTTTATAAATCAAAACCATACGTTTGCTCTATTTTGTGGCCAATCCATTCGTAAATTCATAAAAAAAATTTAAAAAGGAAATGACTAGTTGCGAATGTAAATACTTGGAGAGCTAGTTCCCTCTTTATGGGCCTATACAAACTGCGTGTCGTTACAATTGCCCTACATGAAAAATGGAGTAAATTAGTATAACAAGAATAAACACATTTCCGTTTCCTCAAATGAATACACTTCCAATCAGTATAATGGACTTAAAGAATTTTCTGTTACAAAATGAGTAAAAATATTTTAAATTTTTTGTAAATTGCCAAAGTGCCGCCCCTCAAATTTTGCCGCTATAGGCTCCAGCCTTTTCAGCCTATTTAGAAATACGGCCCTGTCAACGAGGCAACTCACAGCTGACTCTCCGACAAACATTCTTCTAAATCAGATCCTTCACCAATCCCTTCTCTCCAGTTGGAAACAGCAACACCCTCTAGGACCACAACAGTTGAACATGCACATGGACGTCCTCTGCTTCGCAGACCTCCTTCCTGCCCTCGAGAGCCACATGAAGATCGGCTTTTCCAGACACGACTGCTGTTTCAACACCAGATCCTGGAGCACTTTAAAGGTTGGTCACCAACAAATATGAACTTAGTTATAAGTCCCCCACACGACAAAAATGTAAGTACTGTATCTTTGTTAATCTTTGATATCAATATATGTGTTACACTGTTTACGGACATATTGTTATTGACCTGTGACGTGAAATAGTAGGCCCATAATTGGCAGTCAGATTAATATTTACACTAATCATCTTTTCCGATACGATCAACATAGGTGCCTCCCTTAACATGTTCATAAAGTGATAGTGATGGTCAGTAAATTAAATCGTTGTTCAGCATGAATTCAATAAAACTAACGCCAAGAAAATGATGTCTATAGGTATTAAAATATTCAAAGTGACAGTAAAATTGAGACTAACTCCAATACTAAAACCATTTAATTTTTACTTTTAAATGCAGTTTTTTTAACATATTCTCAGTAATTTTTTTAATTATGATATCATAGTCATCAACGGTAGGCCTATATTAAACGCAGAAGCACATTTAAGAAGAAATATTTTTAGGAATTGTATTTCGAATGGTAAATCCAAATAAGAATTTAATCTGAATTTAAATGCTAATTTGGGAATACATTACCGTATTTAAATTTTGAACCGTGAAATAGTAGTGTCAAATTGCGGGTGCTGGCTCAGTTCAAGGTCACCTGAGGGATGACGTCATCGAGGTCAATGACCTCACCGATGACGTCATCGATGACGTCATCGATGACGCAATCGATGACGTCATCACCAATGACGTCACTTCCATGACGTCACGTCCATGACGTCACAGAAATGACGTGCTGATGACGTCACTACCCCTTACGTCATCAATATGACGTCATCGACGCCACTGAGGTCAAGGTCACGCCGAAACTTAAAATTTTTTGGCACTTTTGCCGTTTCTCGCACTACGCTCCGAGTTTCAGTCACATTCCCCGTGATCTTGACGACTTGGAGCGAATTTGCGATGAGAAACGGCAAAAGTGCCAAGTTTAACTCTAGTTTGTGACATGACCTTGCCTATATGACCAATCGGTAATCCCTCAGGTGACCTTGAACCAGCACAACACCCGCAATTTCATATTACTGTGACTTTGAAAATTTAACAACGGAGTCCCGACACCGACGCGCACCCCACGACAGTCACCGAGCGACTAACTGTCAGGCCCTGTGTACTCTAGATATATCGGCTTGAGAGACTAAGACTCTAAACTGTCAGGAATGGGAGTAACTAACTGAACTTTGCAAGGAAAAGTCATTTCATCCAATATTCTAAACAAATCTTCATCAGTAAAACTTACATTAGTCTGTTTGGTATAAAACTTAGGGTGTCCGCGCAACAGTTTGCGCCACTTAGCTAAAGTTGAAACCCTTTTGACTTTGAGTGGTGGACAGTGTGCAACTAATAAAGTCCTAACACGGCTAAGTTTCTTACCTAAAGCGTCCTGCGACATGGCTTCCCCTCACAAAAGTTTGCACAATACTGAGAGACTTCTGGTAGCGCATGAGCCAAGGGAAAAGTGGCGGGGGAAACAGCAGGAGTGGGGGAAGGTCACAGTGGTGAGGGAAGGTGAGGTTGTAAGCTGGAGTATCGCATCACTTCACCATGAGCTGTCCAACAGTCAACACACTGTTCTCTCGGCCCGAGGTGGCACTAGAAGAAACTTTACTGTACAGCTTAGGCTGTGAGGGGCAAGGAAGAAAAGTCAAAGTAGAAGTTCTGTTAAACTCTAAGGTGAAGAGCCGTATAAATAAAGTAATTGTAATCCTGCAATCCCCAATAACTCTAGAGAAATACCACTTTATAAAGCGACACCTCACTCTTAGGCAAAACGAATTGGAAATGGAAAAGATCACAGTAAAATTAATCTAACTTAAATTTTGGACGGGACACTCATGGCGATACCACGTGGCGTGCAAACGCCACCCTAAACATTACAAGTTAGGTTATTGAGCACCTCTGGTACGATAACCGACGTGCTAGAGTTAAAGTGTGATGACCTTGAGTCAAAACACAGAAATACTACAAGTCGATATCGTCCCAGAGTTAAAGTGTATTGGCCTAGATTCAAAACTTGTAAAAATACTTACATGTATAGAGTTGGAGAACAGCGATGCTTACCGCATGCAAGCCTGAGACACACTGGCTGAGCACCGTCGTGTAGCATAGGGACTCAACTATGGTGGGGGTACTGCCAATACTTAGAGTATAAGTGTAGTGGGTGACTTTGAACCAGACTTAGAGTAGAAGTGTAGTCGGTGACCTTGAACCACCCCTGAGGGGTGGACCCCCCCCCGAGGGGTGGACCCCCCCCCCCGAGGGGCGGACCCCCCCCCGAGGGGCGAGCCCCGCCCCCGCCCCATGCCGGCCGCCTCCGCCCCAAGACGTAGTGACGTGGGGCGACCGGTGGGGATATAAGGCGGCCCGGCCACAGCCGCCTCGCAGTCCGCTCCCGAGCGTTGAACGTGAACGATCGGGACGGACCGCCATGGGCATCACTAAACACTGAAAGGCGCCTTCACTGTTTAGCGAAGTCTAATGTAACTTTAAGACTTGTATTAGTTTTAAGACTTGTATTAGTTTTAAGATTTGTATCTATATATATAATACGTGATGCCCTTTTTTTGTTAACGCTACTCCTCCCTTATTTCTGGACCAACTTTAAAGTTTGAGGTGTCAAAATAATTGTCTCAGTTCGTAGTTTCGCAATAAGGTTTTAGATTTTTGATATTTTACTTGTGAAGCTCACGGGAAGCCCTCAAAGTTCATTTTTTGTCCATAAGATTAACATGGGGAACAATTTATATTGAATTGCTAAATAAAACAGCTGTTGATAGTTAAACAAACAAACACATGTTAAAAGCTATCTGAATGCTGAATAAGAGCAATTGAACTGGTACGGTATTGAAACAACCCAATTAATTCCATACCGTACTTTAATTCAAGGACTGTCCATGGTGTGGGATAAATTGTACGTTTTACCATTTTCTCAAAATGTAGCAGGTAGATTTTACTTGAATTTTTTATTTATGTGTATTTGAGCACAAAAATAAGTTTAGTAACTTAACTCCCAAAAAATTCATTCTCCTTATGCACAAAAACAAGTTTTGAAATTGAAATTTTTGACGTGGGTCTTAAGAGTTATCAGATTGCTATCGAAACAACAAAGAAAGACAATAAAAATTAAAATGCGCATGGGTTTTCAAACTGCTGTGAACTAGGAAAAGGGATAGTTCGTTGTTGGTGTAAATTTAATTACCGCGAACCAAAATGTGATATTATAAAAAAGTTAATGCAGAATGCTATAGACGCATATTTAAAAACCTGTTTAAAAGAGGCAACATTTCTAATTTTTTTACCTCCAGTATAGATAATAAGCTTATCAATTTTAACCAAAATATAAATGTGGCATCAAACCAAAATGGACACACATAAAATGTAGATTTTCTTATTTTTTGTGATTTCTTTAAATTTTGTAATGCCATGCAAAGAGGATTTAGTTTGTTATAAATAGTGTGGGCTCTTTCACTATGTCGACGACTACCTCATACAGTTCTAGAAGAACAGCCACAGTCGGTGCTTCATAGCTCATACAGAACCGAGGAGTGATAATGAAAAATTTATTTTTCTTCGTCAATTACGTCTTAAGTGTGATGAAGTAAGACGTTTATCAAACGTCTGTGAATGTATTTTACATTTCATAGGAGTTTTTAGGCAGAGGCTCTAAGACAAATCGGCATAGGAACCATCATGTAATCCTAGCTAATTTAGACCTAAAAGAACAACCACAAAATCTCAATACTGTCACATTGGGAAGTTGGAGAATTAATTAGTAATGAAGATTGATTGATAAAATAACAATATGGTGTAATCTGATTTTCTCTACAATTTAATTTTAATTCAAAGTAACTTGGTAAATTGCCATGGAGCAAAGTTTGATCACCAGGTACTCTGATAAATGCAGCGCATTGCGCTGCACGGGCCCCCTAGTTAGTTTTAAGACTTGTATTATTTTTAAGATATTGCGCTTGCGTTCTGGTGTTAAGAATTGTTTTATACTTGTAACCTATGTGTTTAATGTGTATAAGCTTGTTCCAGCATTTACCATGTTGAGCTCAACTCATCCCGTAAGTGTGTTATGTTACAGAATGTTATTACAGAATAAGCACTCCCCCTTGAGCTTGTTTCACAGCTCAAATTAAATTTAAATTCAGGGAACGGGAGTAGGCCCCCGTGTAAAATTATTTTATAACAACGTTAGCATGGGTCCTCTCAGGCATGCAAAATTGCGGCTGGGTTGGGAACCGGTCCGTTTGTACGCTGGCATGCAGACCACAGCTGTGGCCAATTTGCGGCGGCCTCTGCACTCGGACCGAGGACGTAAGTCACTAGGGTTGTCCTCAACCTCTCTCAAAATTATGTAAATGAAACTTTGTTAGCTATTTGAGTTTTTGTCCCCAAACTTATTCTGTAATACTTCTTTATATATGTTTATTTATAAATTTATTCTGTGTGTTATATTTATTTAATATGTATACGCTTGTTTTAGCACTCCCCCTTGAGCTTTTTTCACAGCTCAAATTAAATTTTAAATTCAGGGAACGGGAGTAGGCCCCCGTGTAAAATTACTTTATACCAACGTTAGCATGGGTCCTCTCAGGCATGCAAAATTGCGGCTGGGTTGGGAACCGGTCCGTTTGTACGCTGGCATGCAGACCACAGCTGTGGCCAATTTGCGGCGGCCTCTGCACTCGGACCGAGGACGTAAGCCACTAGGGCTGCCCTCAACCTCTCTCAAAATTATGTAAATGACTTTTGTTAGCTATTGAAAAAGTTATTTGTTAGCAATGCAGTAAATGCTTAAAACTCTTGCGTGGTGAAGGACAGACAACACTGGATGTTTGCTGTTGTCATAGTTGGGTCTCTTCGGAGGCTTCAGCGATGACAACCTAGATGCCCCAGGTGGGGCTTTATTTTTTTAAAAGTTTTTTCATGACCTTGACCTAAATACAGTAGTTTTCAAAATTCCTAATGGTTAGGTATTACTAACATACAAGTCTGCTGTTGTCCATAGTTGGGTCTCTTAGGAGGCTACAGCGATGGCAACCTAAATGCCTCAGGCGGGGCTATATTTTTTAAAGTTTCTCCGTGACCTCGACCTAAATATAGTAAAGCCCCGTCTCCATTTTTTGGGGGAGACACTCAGACTTAGAGTAGAAGTGTAGTCGGTGACCTTGAACCACCCCTGAGGGTGGACCCCCCCCCCGAGGGGCGAGGCCTCCTTCCCGTCTCCATTTTTTGGGGGGCGGAAAGCCCCCCTTCCCCCCCCCCCCCCCGCCTCCACCCCTGCGCCCCTGCGCCCCAGCCCGCCCGCCCCCGCCCCCCCTGCGCCCCCGCCCCCGCCCCTGCACCCCCGCCCCCATCCCTTCGCCCCCCCCCCTTGGGGGCGAACCCTAAGGGCCGGGGGTGGGGGTCCACCTCCGCCCCGCTCCCACCCCTAAGGGGCGACCGGTAGGGATATAAGGCGGCCAGGTTGCACGCGCTTCTCATTCACGCTCCAGCTTTTGTTGGAAGTGGCTATCCAAGAGCTCATTCTTAAGAAGACCGGTTACCAAAAATGTCTCGTCGTATACCTTATAAACCTTCGTACTATAATCTGATTGGTATTAATAGTATTACAGACAATGAGAAGAAATTGTATAAAAAATTTTGTTGTTTACTTGATAGAACGCAAAAACTACCGCCAAATACTTTCACCTACAAGCTACCCCTGATAGACAAGGATGATGTATGCAAACTAACATCAATTCAACTGAAATTGGTGGAAGACAAAATTCTTGTTTGTGTGAGAGAAGTGTTTCATAATGAATATTCAAAAAGATTGGCTTTTGACTTTATTAAGGAACATGCAGGACGTGAAACAAAACAGTATCAAGGACTATATTATTTACATCTTTTTGAGAATGGAGCAAGTGTAACGGTAGAAATAAGTATCAAATTAATGTAATTCTACCTACCAAGCTTATAAGGAAAAGTCATATTGAAATACATGTTGTGTATGGCTGTATATGAGTGTTTGGCGGAATAAAATGTGTTAAAGTAGGACTTGGATTTGATCGAGGTTGTGTAGAACAGAGCGGGGGATAGATCACTTTGCAGCAATGGACTAGCATGCTGCTTAGTGGTCTATCCCCCGCTCAAAGGGTATCATTATGTGACCTTGACCCACATAAATGCATATTTGGTGGGGGTATAAAAAGGGTAAACCAATTTGATGGATACACCACTTCTATACCATGGCTCCACTTGACAACACTGCGTTCCATCACAACAGAATTCTTTCTATTCTGGAGGTAATACCTTTAGAAATTATAGAAGTTGAGGACCAACTACCTGCGGTTAACCAGGAAAAGGAGGAAGAAGAAAAATGGACATTGAAACGGACTCGGACGAAGCTGGTTTAACGGATAATGAAATGGACTTGCACGCCTACGAAACATTGGAGTCATCATCGGAGTCTGAAATGGAATTCCAACTTGAAATTGAAGAAGAAGAAGAACAAGACACTCCTCATCGTCCAATAGATAGGATGTTAGTTGCCAGAAGACTTATGTATTGTCAGCGCTACCTATTTCGTGGTGAGGATGATTCCGACTCTGATGGTGATGTTTCACCCTTGTAAGAAGTTTTAACAAAAAGTAAAAAAAATGTGAGCGGGGGATAGAGCACTTTGTAGTAATTGATGCTGCTTAGTGCTCTATCCCCCGCTCAAAATAATAATTCCAAATGACCTTGACCTACATAAACTTGTTCAAACAGACGTCTTTGAAAAAACTTGTACAAATTAGTGGATTTAGACCAAATATTATCGATTTATCAAGCCTGCTGATAAATGTATTAAAAATGGTTGTGTAAAAGCCAAATTTACCACATGATTGATAACCCGGATCTACATGACGTCACTTTCCCCCACCTTTCTGCCTCGGATATAAAGGGACCCGGTGAGCGCGCTGCTCATTATTGCGTGGACATTCGCAGAGTGTACATTCAAAGCCAAACTGTTTGAAATGGCTCTTTGCGATATTTGTGGGGAAATCTTTCAAGACGAAGATCTTTTACCCTACACAAAGAATTACATGAAGAAGAAGATGGAAAAGAAGATATTATCATCGATGAAATAGACTTAGACTCAATTGACCGGTTTTTGGAAGAGCACCAGAAGCAGATGGACTACTGGGACAGCTATCTACAGCAAATGCAGAGAAGAAGACCTAGGGTGATCCAATTTGCTGGTGCTGGACCATCCACTACTGGAAGACCTATTGAAGAAGAGAATATGCAAGAAACACGGAAGAAGAGGACACGGAAGAAGAGGACACGGAAGAAGAACTGGAAGATGTGAGACAACTGAGCACCACAGCCTTGCCAGGACCAGTTGTAACACATTTCAAAATTAATAATGTTCAATTGGAACTGGAAACATTTATAACTCAGGCTAAGGAACTTGTTGGTCGAACTTTGAGGGAAGAACTACAAAGATTAAATTTTATTAAATTTGGAATGGTGTTAGAGGCTATGTTTAACAATACTGATGGTGAAACTGCATTGAGAGCGTTCATTACCAAAAACCGAACTCTTACATTCACCTCCAACATTGATGATATTATTGAAGAATGATTGGAGGAACTTATGACAAAACTTCAAGAACATGAAGGAAGAGGATCTGGTTGGACTTTGTCATCAATTGAAGGTATGGATGTAAGAGTTCATAAGCATGGATATGGTTTAAGGGGTAGTAGTTTTATCACTCTACCAAAGAAAATCCGAAACACTAACTCGTGTAGGAATGTGCAAAATGAAGGTAATGAATGTTTCAAGTATGCAATGTTAACCAAGTATGTTAAAGATAATCCTTGTAGAGTTGGTAGAGAATATTACGAGAATGAACACCGCTACAACTTTCAAGGTCTCACCTACCCAGTTACTTTGAAAGACATTGAAAAATTTGAAAAGAGAAATCCTTGCGTTTCAGTCAATGTTTTTGGTTTAGATGATTCAAACAATGTTTATCCTTTGCGGGTAGTAAAAGTGGAGCAGAGAAACCACACGGATTTGCTATTGATAACTAAGGGCGAAACTTCCCATTATGTATGGATAAAGGACTTTGCAGCCTTGGTTCAAAAACAATTATCAAAACAGAAACGTAGGTTAACAGTGTGTAAAAGATGTTTCTGTTTCACATATAAAGAACTAAGACTTGGAGGATCTGAATGGTTGGTGGAACACAAAAGACTCTGTAACGAGAATTATGAAGTGAAGGTTAGTCTGCCACCACCATCTCGAGCGTTTATCCAATTCAACAAAACAGTCCAACAATATCGTATTCCACTGGTCATCTACGCAGATTTTGAATCTACGTTAATACCACAGGAGCTGCCGGACGGTGAAGTGACTAGAAGAACGAAATATCAGTTGCATCAACCCAACAGTTTCTGTCTACTAGTGAAATCAACCTTGTCTGAGAACCAATTGCAAGACTATGGTTTAACATCCACCCCGATACTCTACCGTGGGGAAGAAGCCACTAAGCATTTTGTAGACCTGTTGTACAACATTGCTGAAAAGGCGCAACGCTTATACGGTAATGTTGTACCTATGAAACCTTTAAACCAAAATCAACAAGAAGAATACAACGTAGCGACAAGATGCTATTTATGCAAGAAGACCTTTAGTGAAGAAAACCAAAAAGTAAGAGACCATGATCACCTGACAGGGTTATACAGAGGAGCTGCTTGTAATTCATGCAATATAAATTACAAGCTGCCAAACTTTATTCCTGTTGTTTTACACAATCTTAGCGGCTACGACTCTCACTTTATTATCCCAGAGTTAGGAAGAGATGATGGTAAAATTGATGTTCTTGCTACAACATTGGAAAAGTACATCAGTTTTTCAAAAACAGTAGGTAAAATTAAACTTCGCTTCGTAGACTCTTACAGATTTATGCCATCTAGTTTAGCCAAATTGTCAGAGAACCTAAGAAGAGAAGACTTAAAAGAAACAAGCAAAATTGTACCTGAAGATAAATTGGACCTAGTATTAAGGAAAGGAGTTTTCCCCTATGATTATATAACTTCTACAGAAAGGTTTGAAAAAACCAGTCTGCCACCGATTGAAGCCTTCAACAGCAAACTAAACGAAAGTGAAATCTCCATTGAAGACTACAATCATGCTTGTAATGTTTGGAACCAACTAAACATTCAAACCTTAGGGGAATATTCTGACTTTTATATAAAATTGGACGTAACTCTGCTGTGCGATGTGATGGAAGAATTTCGAAACACCTGCTTCTCAGCCTATGGACTGGACCCTCTACACTCGTACACATCTCCAGGATTAGCATGGCAAGCTATGCTAAAGTCAACCAACTGTAGACTGGAACTTCTAACAGATATTGATATAGTGCTCATGATGGAATCCGGTGTACGGGGTGGTTTGACACAAGCTGTAACACGTCATGTTAAAGCCAACAACAAGTACATCCCCGGCTTCGACGAGCAACAACCATCGGTCTACCTTGGCTACTTTGACGCAAACAACCTTTATGGTTGGGCAATGTCAAATCCGCTTCCCTATGCTGACTTCAAAAGGATCGACCCGGCTACCATCGGTGACATCTGAAAGATTCCAAAGAATGGCCCAAAAGGTTATATTTTGGACTGTGATTTTGAATATCCAGAGCACCTTCATGACCATCACTACGACTTGCCTCTCCTAGCGAAGACTGAAGTTTCACCGACAGGAAGATGGCCAAAATTGATGATGACCTTGGAGAATAAAGATCGGTATGTGGCTTACTACTGGGTAGTTCAACAAGCTCTTGAATTAGGTCTACGTATTGTGAGAATTCACAGAGCAATTGAATTCACCCAGTCTTGTTGGTTGAAACCATACATCGATTCCAACACTACAAGAAGAGCTGCAGCGACAACAGTATTTAAAAAGGACTTCTACAAATTAATGAACAACGCCATCTTTGGGAAGACTTTGGAAAACAAGAGAAAACACAAAAATGTAAAATTAGTAAGTGACCCTAGAAAATTGGAAAAATTAGTTCAAAAACCAAATTTCGGAACATCCATGATTATAAACGAAAATCTAGTTGCTGTCAGTATGAAGAAAACAACAATAGTGATGGATCGTCCGTTGTACATCGGTATGTCGATTTTGGATATAAGTAAAACCCTGATGTATGATTTCCATTATAACAAAATGGTTAAACACTACGGAAGGGACAACATCGGAGTCGCATACATGGATACCGACTCGTTTATCTACTGGATAAAGACCTTAGACATGTATGAAGACCTAAGGACTTTTCCATACAAAGAAGATTTCGACTTTTCTGACTATCCGAAGAACCACCCAAATTATAATGAAAAGAATAAAAAAGTAATTGGAAAATTTAAAGATGAAGCAAACGGAATGCCATTAGAAGAAATAGTAGCACTAATGTCAAAATTGTATTAATTTAAGATGTACAACGAGAACAACACACCGACAGTCAAGAAAGCAAAAGGAGTGAAGACATCTTATTTGAAAAAACATGTGACATTTGACCACTACAAGACCTGTTTGTTTGAAGATACTACCATCTCGGCCACATTCAACAATATCCGAAGCTTTAAACATCAAGTCTACAGTGTGACTGAAATTAAAAAAGCACTGTCAGCTCGGGATGATAAAAGACACATTATGCCCGACAAAATTCACACTCTTCCTTTTGGCCACTACTCTTTAAACCCTATCGACTGGTAACCTATTCTTCGTCCTTCTACAACTTCGACCTTATTCCTTTTTCCTTCCTTAAAAAAATGGGGAACACGGCAAGTCCAACTCCGTGTTCCCCATTTTTTTACACAAGTTTGGATGGCCTTGACCTATATAAATGATGTGAATATTTAAGACAACATTCATTGTCATTATACATGTGACACAAGAAACATAGAAACCTGCAATATGAAGGACTTGAAGCAACAAATTGTCAACGAACTTCATAAACCTGCAAGAAGAAAGTTTCCACGAAGAAATACGATGATAAAAGGAATTAATGATTTATATCAAGCGGATTTAATCGAAATGATACCTTATAGCAAACAAAATAAAGGATATAAATACATATTGACTGTTATTAACTGTTTTTCAAAAATGGCAGATGCTTTACCGCTAAAAGATAAAAGCGGCAAAAGTGTTACAAAAGCAATGGAAATAGCTATACAAAGAGACAACATACTATTAAACATTTACAAACCGATGATGGAAAAGAATATTTTAATAAGGATATGTTGCATTTTTTTTAAACCTCGCTGGTGGCCTTGACCTTTGACCTTTGCATTTGACAATTACCCCCACTACTGCTGAAATTCAAACCTGCTTGGATGTGAACACTGTCAGTCTGCTGCCAATTAGCAAACGATGAGCACCTTGTACGAGCTTTGCTTACAACGAGTTATAACTCACAAAACTTTGTTCCCAACTAGTTTACAAGAAAATATCCCGCTAAAAATAAAACAAGATATCAAAGACTACAAGAGGGAAAATAGAGGCTACTCGGAGTACTCTTGGTACAAGTTCAACGATGGAGAAAAGTTTTGTGTACCTTGTGGTGATGCAGCTGTTGGTGACCTTCGACAATTTGTACTGGATGGAGGTATAAGACAGTTTGGTTTCCTAGCACCAATGTTTAAGTTCGAGAACATTAAAGACACCTGTGTTATTTGCTCAATTCCGTTGTACCAATGGAAAAAGTTTAGAACTGTTTAATTAGACCTTCCATACCCCCACCACTTTTACCCCCACCACTTTTTCATGTACCTGCAAGCGCTGTGTCTCGGCTTCATTTCAACTCCAACGGTCGACCAGTCAACATCAAGATGTCTCTCAATGTAAGCTGCGCCAGTTATGAGGAAGTAACAATCAAGACTCAGCAGGAGCTCAATGACCTGTACAAAGAGCTGCAGCTGATGGTGGCACGAGGCTACCGTATAAACGTGCAAGTCTACGCTTGCAATATAAAGAATCTTCGGCAACATAGAGAAGAGCCTGGACACTCCTCACCAACATTGATGAAGACCGAGCCGGACAACTTGGATTACTTCAGCTGACTAGCAGTTGTATTTGTTGTTCTAACCGTTGTAGAATATGTTTATTTTTTTCATTATATTAAAGAAGTAAAAGAGCAAACAAAATAGAAAAACACCTATCTTGTTACTGATATATGAGCTCAGTAACAAGATAAGATTTTTTAAAACACAATTTGAATGACCTTGGAACTTCCCCCTCCACTGCTTTGCTACCCCCACCCCTTGACTATTGGTATACATGAGACACCGCAATCGCATACCTCATTCCGTCTTAAACAGCCAAACTTACAACTTCAACAATGGCAAACCTACCAACAGATGAAAGGTGTCCTCACGCATGCTGTGACTTCATACACGAGTTAGAAAAGAGAATGCAAGAGAGGGTGATGAGAAGAAAGCAGATCCACTCAGAAAATATCATAATACTCAACGGCTATCTTTTATTGTTTGGTCTTACTATGGTTGTATTTTTCATACTGTACGGCATAGTTACAAGTGTCGGCAAGGTTGCGGAAGAAAACGCCTGCCACCATCAGTTGGAAAATTTTAACGTTACTTTGTAGGTTTTCTTTTTTTTAAACTCCATTTGGATGACCTTGAAACTTCCCCCACTACTTCACCATGTTCCTGCATGGGCCTCACATCAAGCGTCATTCCTTGTTCGGCAGGCAACCATGGCTGACAACACCATCACCCAGGCTGACTCCACTACTGATGTTGGAACAAGTACGGGTTGGACACTGTCGATCGACAGTGTGCACTATTTAGAAACAGTTTGTCAAAGGATGAAAGAAATACTCCGGGACAACCCTGGGATCATAATACAAATTAATTTGAACTATGATTGGTCGCAAGTTACATTGCGGCAGGAGGACGACAACGGTCAGCGCTCACCGCAATTCTCACCAATGTCACCAATTTACCCATACAGTGAATCTGATGCGGATGAAGATGTAGGAGACAACGACGAGGCTGATGGGGAGTGACCTTCTTTCCTTTTTTTAAAACTCAATTTGGATGACCTTGAACTTTCCCCCTCCACTCCTTCCTTTTTTTAAAACCCAGTTTGAATGACCTTGAAATTTCCCCCTCTACTTTTCAATATTGTTACAACTGACTGCAGCTCACCTCATTCCTTGCTTAGCTGCCATGGTGGACAGGACTCTTTCTCAAGTTGACTCCACTACGGACGAAGCATTTCCCTTGCGGTGGACCGTTCATTTACAAGATGCGACAGAAGTAGAAGTGTTATCAAAAATTACTTTATGTATTCAACGGGAACCCTGGACCTCTTGAATGTAGAATGAGTTTGAATTTTGATGCAACCAGGGTCGGCACAGAACCTTTAAGTTCAAGCCAGCCTCAGCAACAGAATTTTACACATTTATACACTCCAATATCACCGGAAGATGTAACTGTCTGCGAGGCTGACTCAACTACACGTTATGTTCAGCCAAAGCCTTGGGTGTTGATTATTAACAATGTGTACAAAGTGGAATTGATATGTAATAGATTAAAGGAGTTGATGGTACAAGATCCCGGCCTGCGCTTTCAAATAGACATACATTTCATCTGGGGAGCATCAGAGCGGGACTCAGACGACTCTCCTTCTTCTTCTTCATCGGAAATTAGTACGGACGACGAGGACGACTAGTCATCTTTTTTAAAACACAATTTGAATAACCTTGAAATTTCCCCCTCCACTCACCTTAGTTTATGTAAGCTGCACTCTCACTGACTACAGCATCATTTCATCGTGCACCTTCATCACAGCAACATGGAGAGTCAACTCAACTACTGTTGCGAATGTAAATGTTTTTCATGGCCGAATGACATTAATGTGGTGGATGGCCTGGCTTGTAGGAAATGTGAAGCTTTTGGTCAGTGCATGTGTAAGTGCAAGTCATGGAATAAGCCGAAACCAGAGTTGAAGACATTCCATGTGTACCAGATGAGAGGGCATATGTACACTTGTTGCCCTGAACGTTGCCTTAAATTTCCACTAAAACTTCTAACCGGCTGCAAAGTTTGCAACGATAATTTCGCGGGCTTTTGCAAACATTATTTAGCAGGATGTCGGTACAGATCAACTTGGCATACCGAAGCACTCACTATCAATGAAATTACTATAGAATCACAAGAGTAGTTTTTCTACTCTTTAACTTTTTTTAAAACTCCGTTTGGATGACCTTGAAATTTCCCCCCACCACTTCCCCATATACCTAGAGTACGCGGGGCCCGGAGGTCAGTCGCTCGGCGGCTGTCGTAGGGTGCACATCAGTGTTGTGCAGTCTGCTGTGCAGTTTTAATTTTAACCAGTTCAAGGTCACCACACTTAAACTCTGGCAAAAACGTCAAACTGTTAAAGACAATCCTAAGTCCCAGATTCACAGTCAACCTCAAGGTCATCACACTTTAACATGTAAATTTAAGGTAGCACTAAAACGGTGCTACCTGGCTTGACATTTTCAAGTTTCCCGAGGTCATTGCAGTTCCCCCCACCACTTCCCATATACCTACAGTGCGCGGGGCCGGACGGTCAGTCGCTCGGTGACTGTCGTGGGGTGCGCGTCGGTGTCGGCACTCCGTTGTTAAATTTTCAAAGTCACAGTAATATGAAATTGCGGGTGTTGTGCTGGTTCAAGGTCACCTGAGGGATTACCGATTGGCCATATAGGCAAGGTCATGTCACAAACTAGAGTTGAACTTGGCACTTTTGCCGTTTCTCATCGCAAATTCGCTCCAAGTCGTCAAGGTCACGGGGAATGTGACTGAAACTCGGAGCGTAGTGCGAGAAACGGCAAAAGTGCCAAAAAATTTTAAGTTTCGGCGTGACCTTGACCTCAGTGGCGTCGATGACGTCATATTGATGACGTAAGGGGTAATGACGTCATCAGCACGTCATTTCTGTGACGTCATAGACGTGACGTCATGGAAGTGACGTCATTGGTGATGACGTCATCGATTGCGTCATCGATGACGTCATCGGTGACGTCATCGGTGAGGTCATTGACCTCGATGACGTCATCCCTCAGGTGACCTTGAACTGAGCCAGCACCCGCAATTTGACACTACTTGAAATTAATCTCTTTTGGTAGTTTATTTTTCTCAAAGTGATGTTTGCTTGGCCGATTTACTATTCCGTTTAAATATTGCCAGGGTAGGTCGTTACTGACGAATAAACACATACTTGAACCGGGATCATCTACTCGTCTACCGGGGAACTATCGAATATCCTCGCGATTTTGGGAATCCTCGACCCGATCGAATATCCCCGCGCGTTAGTGAGGATTATAATTAAGGGTCGACTCCAGGACGGGAGGAACGATCGGATATCCCCGCGGCCGAGGACAGGTCGAGACCGCTATACCTCCCAGGGGCGGGAAAAATGGGAATTTTATTTCCCCGTATCAATCATGTATAGCGCCTTAATTTTAATTCCTATTCTCATTGATTTTTTTTTTTTTGCGAAAATTAACCCCATCGAATTGTACAAAAACGTGGGAATCATTTGAAAATCTAAAAGGAGTTAAAATTACAAAAAAACCTTAGCGTGTTATGTATAGAATTCTAATGAGACTAAACCCGGTTAAAAACTTTCAAACAATCAATAAACCTCTTAAATTGGTAACATATAAACTAACTGATTAACTATCAGGGCACTAGTTTACCCTTATTGAGTGCTAATACTGCATTATTTAAAAAAAAAACCTTGCTAAAAACACAATTAAAAAATACAGTAAGTTTTTAAAATGCGGGAAATAAATTTGAAAAGAATATCACACGAATTTCAGCATATCGTGCTTTTAAAAAGTGATTTAATTTAGTATTTACAGTAACTACTAAGAATGTATACGTATTTGCAGGGGTGCCCACAAGGGGGGGGGGGGTTACGACGCAGACTGCGTCGTTGAAATTTTGGGGGGGGGGGGGTCGAAAATTTTGTATTTTGTCCGAGATGGGGGGGCGATATTTTGAAGTATACTTTTATAACGAGTATTAAAACTAAAGTTTTTTAAAAATACACAAGTCATTTTTGACCGTCAAAAACTGTATAGAATAGGATTTACCATCAATTTTCCCAAACTGTTGGTCAACGAACACAGTGACTATCTGTAGTCATTTCTCTAAGGTTGGCGAAATCTAGAAGCCTGGTTCCTATGGAAACGGGCGAGCTGCAAATGACGCGCGCTATGTCGTTCGCGGGAGCGGCAGAAGTCGGTGCCAAAGTGTTGACTCACTTGCTCATAATGTTTTTATTTTATGAAAAAAACAAACACATTAAGCTGTTTGTAATTTCGTCCGGAAAGTAACGTTTTTCATAGCCTTGGTCAATGAAATTTCACGATACAGAAATCTAACTGTTGTGCGTGTGCGATAACCTCAAAACCTTTAGATTGTAAGTTAGGCCTATTCA
>CM061532.1:166906145-166935781 GCA_030545055.2 Neoaliturus tenellus | reverse complement strand
AATGGCAACTTCAATTGGATAAAGTTGTATGGAGAGTACCACATGTCAGATTGGCGGATGAACATCGAGTATTATTATTGAAAAAATTAAAATCTGACCGTGATATTGTAATACCATTTAGAAGTTGGGAATTTCATGAATACCCCATATTGCCTCAAACAGAAAGACAAACATGGACTGTTAAAACCTCTACTTATTTAGAACGAGCAAGGTACATAATAGTCGGTTTTCAGACTAAACGAAAAGATGTTATAACTGCGCACGCTGGTCAATTTGACCATTGCAAGATAAAGAATTGCAAAGTTTTTCTAAACTCTCAGTTCTTTCCATATGACAGTTTAAATGTTTCATTTGACAAGAAACGTTATTCCATTCTATATGACATGTATGCAAGATTTCAATCGTCATATTATGGTAAGACAAATACACCACTACTATCACCAGAACAATTTTATTCAAAAGCTCCAATTGTTGTAATCGATTGTTCAAAACAAAATGAATCTGTGAAATCTTCAAGTGTAGATATAAAAATTGAAATGGAATTTGAAGATAAAATACCAGATGGAACTTCAGCATACTGTTTAATTCTACATGACAAAATAGTTACTTACACACCGCTGACAGGAATTGTGAAGAATGTACTTTAAAAAGGATTAATACAACATCTGCACGATTTGTAAGGTTTTTACAAAAGATCAACAATATCTAGGTCATCTGCGAGTATAAAAGCAAGAAAGAAGAGCTGGAAATTCATTTCATCTTTGATTGTCGTATGGGTAACATCGTCCGCAAGATGAGTTCTACTACATCAAGTGCTAATGAAGAAACTACACCTCTTATGGCTGACAATAGTTTGGATATAGAAAGACAAGTTGAACAGGAAATGGAAGAGTTCCTCAAGTTTAAACATAAGAAGACAGACGAAGAGGAAGTTGAAAAAGAAACAAAGAAAAGGAAAATTGAAGATAACATTTCTACCAACATCTTAATGGAGGTATTTCTTAGAATATTTTATCCTATTTCTTCTTGTATGACAAAGACTGTGTCTGCTGGAGTAATGAAATCATTGGATTACTCTCCAACTGTTATTTTGAATCACGGATCTAAAATGGTAACCTTCAATGAATCTTCTTGGGAATCTTTTATGAAACATATACATCTCTTGGAATGCTATTTGAGTAACAATACGTTTGGAAGAAAAACAAAACTAGGTTTGTTTGAATCAAATATTGAAATCGATATTGTTAAGCAACGTGGTCAACAACTAGTTCGATTTAGAGATTTAACTAAATATAATATAAAAATACATTTGACAAAAGAAGAGTTTTACGCTTTAACTTGTGCTACTGGTCCTATAACAAGATATTTAAAACAGCTGATATTCTCAAGTACAATTATCAAAGATTATTTAATTGATGCATTGGATAGACAACCATATGTTCCAATTCTATACGGTCCAGTAGATACTTCAATCTTCAATAGGATACCACATGAAGTAGAGATGTGGAGACAGTTACACCGCAATCAAACCAACTTTAATTTAAATGAAGAAGAAAATCAAGAAAACAAGGAAAACGAATCACATTTCAACAATCAACAATTAACAACAAATTAAACAGACAAAGAATATTGTAAGTAAGAAGAAGAAGAATGTTGGAGTATAAAAGGCTGTCAATCCGCATTGACACACCAGTTGTCTACTGAACGTCATCATGGATAAACGAGTTTCATTCTCTAAGAAGACGGAAATAATGGAAGTAAAGCAAGGTATCATAGAGTTTCAGGCATTCCGTGGTAATGATGGAAATTTTATAATCAAAGAGTTAGTGGTACTAGATATGATAACATCTGTTGTTTATCATTTTTTATTCATGCCTCCTTTGCCGTTCAACAGATTAACAACCAAAGCTAAAGTAACAAACAAATGGTTGATGAAACATTTTCATAATCTAACATGGGATGAAGGTTTTATAACCTACAATATGATACCACACATTATGAATCATTTCTGCAAAGAGTTCAAAACTATTTTTACAAGAGGATTGGAAAAAGCAAATTGGATACAAGCATATACAAACCATGAAGTGATAAATGTGCAAATGGAGAAAGATTTTTATTGCTACTTTGCTAACATCTGTATTGCATCTAAAAACTTTAAACATCGGCAGTCTCAATGTGCTTTAAAGAACGCATATCGTTTGAATGTCTATCTCCAGCAAAGTGGTGGGGGAAGCGATGGGTATAAAAGCGAGAGCGGCACTATGACAATGCATGAGTATTACTCTAACCTCCGAGGAGTCAACACCTCTGACGCGCAAACACAAGAAGAAGAAGACGAACAATAGTAAGAAGAAAATAATGGCATCGCAAACTTTTCTACAGTCACTTGTTGATCAATTCAACAAACATTCTAAATCTACAATACTACCGACAAAGAAATGTTCAGAATTGAAGGAAGAAAAACATTACATTATTCACACTATTAAGAAGATGGAAACATCAAATGGAGACGCCATCAATTGCACATTGAGTGAAGCACCCTACACACCTGGTGATGAACCGAAATTTCAAGTATTTCTTCCCAAACGCTTCGTTCAACTGCTGCAGAATGAAGATTTACGACTGATTCACCCCGGCGCACTCTATTTGGCATCTCACGGTCCTAGCGGAACCAACTCTACTGAACTTACACTTCATGTTATGCCTATTAGCAATTAGTCTGTAATTTATATATGCTGTTGTACATGTGTGTAACTGATTTTAAATAAATAAAAATAAAAAATAAAAAAAATAAGAAAAGGCAACATATCAATAGTGTTTCTGCACTATCGATATGTTGCTTTTTTAAAAAACACGTTTGGATGACCTTGACCTAGTTTCGAGGGTATATAAAGCCGTAATTTTCTTGAGGATCTCATCAGTCTACGACTACCTTTCGTGCTGTACACATCTCTGTTGGCTCTCCAGTTATTACGAATAACAACATGTCTCTTAAGGTTAAGTGTGCATCATATGATACCACCACCATTACAACTTTTGAAGAACTCGACGATTTTACTAATGAACTGCGAGTGTTACTTGCCGGTGGTTATCGTTTAAATATTGATGTTTACGCTAACAACATGAGGATGTTTCCTAAACAGAAGTTCTGCAACGAAGAAGTATTCGTTTCCACACAACCTTCAACTACAACACCATCTACTCAAAGTAATGTTAAGTTCCAGAAATATTACTAATGTTAAATAATATCAAGTGGTCGCTGAAGCATCTATAAAAGGACCGTGTAACCTAACAGAATCATCATTTGCTCTCCAACTGACGCAGCGAAAACAACTACTAATACCATGTTGTACAGAATGATGATTGAATTCAATGGAAAAATCTACGGAAAAGACTATCAAAGTGTAGAACAAATGACGTCCGATCTTCAAGTATTGACTAAAGAGGGATTCCAACCAAAATTAATTCTAAAATTTCCTGAAGTACATCCACTCTCCACTGAAGATCTCATCGCCATGGCTAAAGAAGAAAAAGAAAAATACAAACAAGATGTAAAGAAAGAAAAAGAAGATGAAAACTCAGTATCTTAAATAAATACATCTTACACTTGTAAGATGATCTTTTTTAAAACTCCATTTGGATGACCTTGAGATTACCCCCACCACTTTTCCTAGTCTATAAAACACGCTATCCTACACTATACAACTTCATTTCTTGCCAACACTTAGAAGCGCCAACATGGAAGAGAAGAAAAACGAGGACGCACCGCGCTACTGTTGTGAACAAAAATGCACCGATTTAGGAAGATGGATGGTAGACGGATTAGCTTGTACAAAGTGTGAATTCTTCGGATCCTGTTACTGCAAATGCAAGACAAAGCAACTACCACCACCGGAATTGCGAACCATCAAGATTTATAAATCACGATACTTCCACACTTGCTGTCCCCAGAGGTGTATCAAATTTCATCCGGAAAAACTTGTCAATTGTCGAGAGTGCAATGCATATTATAAAGACGACTTTTGTACATGTATCATAAGTGCGTGCAAGTACAGATCAGATTGGTCTACTGATCCTGTTGAAGCTTCAGATGTATAACTGTAGTCACTGACTGCAGCCCTTTTTAAAAACTCCATTTGATTGACCTTGAGATTACCCCCACCACTTGTTTTTTACAACATATATTCTACGGATCATTCGATACGCTTCTCATTCTTATTTCATTACTCGCACTGACAACAACATGGATGATAAATTCATTTCCTTTCAACATTTAATTACCGACAGAGAAGAGATGGAAACCCTATTCCAAAACTTACTTACACTTATTGACACCTATCCTTTAAGATGGATCAACATCACAGTGCAATACGTCAATCCTACCAAAATATTTTCATCCTCATCATCATCTTCTGCCACCTCCATGTCTTCATCGTCGCAAAGTGCAGAGGAAGAGGAACAGACAACTAATGGTGTTAAAATTGTTGAATTAAACGACGAGGAACAAGAAATGCAAGCTCTGGTTAAATATAAATTTAATATTTAATATTTAATTTACAAACATTATTAGTATTCCTAACTTAAAAATACAACTAATGGTTATCTTAGTACACCTCCTACTACCTACCCGAACGGCGTTTCGCTGCGAAATGCGCTGGCCAAGGGTTCGCATGGGGGTATATCACCCTTCCCCCACCACGCCACCACCCCTCCACTTCCCCCACCACGCCACCACCCCTCCACTTCCCCCTCCACCGCCCTTGCCCGCATATAAGCGAGCCGCTGACTGACGCTCGCCATTTGTTTCCCAACTCCCGTACGATGAACAACGATCCGCTACCACATATGAAATCTACTTTTATAATTAGAACAAGACATGATTTAAAAGATTTAATGGAAACTTTACAAGATATTATAGACAAATTCCACTGCATCACTATGAATTTGGAACTTGTTTACGGTTGTCCAACATGCGATAGAGTTAAGAGTGAAGATGAAGATGGTTTGCTAGAACTCACTCCTGCATCATCCAAACATACACCAACAGCTGACGGTGACGTTTGATCGGACACACAACTGTTTTTCTTAACCCCCCCCCCCCACCACTTTCCAGTAAATATGCCCTGTCCTCATCTTCGTTTCTCATTTCATCGCCAACTTTCCGACCGTCAACACCGCTCCCGTTTCACCAACAGAAATTAAAACAAGCACACAAACATGATGGACGATTTTTCACTTAAAACACAATTGGAAGAGGACAGACTCAAACTAGAGATCAACAGGCTGCAATTAGAAACGGAAAATCAACAAGGGATGGTTCGCCTGCTGCAACTGTTCAAATGCGTACTGTGCATGTTGTGCGTCTACCTTCTCTTCGCCACTACCTTCGGCGTCTACCACTCCCTCACCAGTGGACGTCACTCCAACACCTCTCTGCACAAGAACACGACTTTGATTTAATTTTAAAAATAAACTAAAACCTCCAACCCCGAAGCCGCCCCACCCCATTCCCACCGAGCCCCTGCGGCTCCCACTTTTTTAAAACCCCCTCCAAATGACCTTGACCCACTTCCCAAACCCATCCATCACTGTCACCCCCACCCCACACCTCCAACCCCACACCTGCCACTTCCAACCGCTGACCTTGAACTGGGCCAGGAGTAACCAAAAGACACTACTTATATCATTATCATCCTTTTCGGCCCAAGTTTCTATATTATCACAAAAGGATTTTGGAACTCCAATATTTAATACATCTTCCTTACAACAAATACTTTCTCTTGTACCTGGTGGATATTGCAATAAACGTTTTGCTTCAACCGGTATAACAGATAAAGCACCAATAGATTGGGAATAAAGCAAATTCATTTTATGTAACATGAAATATTGTTCATCCAAATTCCTTCCTTCGGTATCTATACAACGATATGGTTTTATTCTTGTATAAATGTATGGATTTAATGTCACATAGTACAAGGTAGGTTTACCAGCTGCATCTGTATGTTTTTCAATATTTGTTATTTTTAAATGTTCCTTATGACTTTTGAATTCCTCACCAATATTAGATATCATGGAAACTTTGTCACCATCATCAACTTTTTGAATGACAATTTTAAAACTGTTTGGATCGTTATTTACACCAATTTTATCGCCTGGTATTCCTAAAAGTGACCACATGATTTCACCTCTTGGGATAATTAAAGTATTTTTTTCAAATACAATATTATCAGGACAAGATGTTTCTGATGTGCTTTTGATTTTATACGGTCTACTAGCAACAAGAAATGATATTACACTATCTCTACCTTGATAACATGATATTGTACTAAACAGAGTTTTAACATATTCATCCCTCTGGGTTAATCCATATTGCGTGAATAAATCACTTATGCATACACCAGAGATAGCTGAACTTATTTTATTGCCATATTTATTATACATATTTATTTCACGTTCAAATATTGTATTTATAATAAAATTTTTAAAAAGTTCTTCTGATTCTCCTCCCGTTTTTTTGTAGTGTGGAACAACACAATTTTTTATTCGAGTTGTATAAATTCCAGTTGACATTCTTTTTATTTATTAAAAAATATTTTATCAAATTTATCATCGCTTTTAAAAATTATATAATTTTCTTATCAGGAAAATTATCCTCATTTAAAAAAATTAATTTTATCAAATTTACCATTGATTTTTGACAATTTTATATTTTAATTTTCTTAGCAGGTGGTTCTTCCTCATTTTTAAAAATTGAAGCAATGTAGGGTGAAAATATTTTCTTTGTTAATGTAAGGCTAATCAATAAGGATATATTTTGCAGACTTGATTTTAGAGCTTTCATTGAAGGAGAATCATTATCTTGAACTGATCTAAGAATTTCATTAACATCTTTTGCTGCTAATATTCTTGCGATAATATTTGATCCTGAATCATTTAATATTGTTATTTTATCTTTTTGTAAGGATGTTGAAAATACTTCAATATATTTTTGAATTTCTGGAGGTGTAAATTTTTTAGCTTCAGTTAGTAAGACCTCAAAAAATGTAAATACATAATTAGCCATGTTTTTATCTGAACTGTTTTTTCCTAAAACTGAATCAATTATAAGGCCAATCTTGAACTTTTTGTAAAGTAAATTATCATTTACAGTATCAATGTCTTCTAATTTTGAGAAACAACTTTGCAGATAAGCACATGATCCAGTATTATATAAGTATTTTATAATATCTTTTTTCAATGAATCATTGGAAAATGATGGTTGGATAGGTGGTAGTATTTGTGATTGGGGTGGTAGTATTTGAGATTGGAAATTGTTGTTGAAATTCTCAATATTATTAATCTGATCACTATTGCTGTTTATATTAGTATTTCCCTCCCTGTTACTGTTGGTATTAGTATTTCCCTCCCTATTGCTGTTAGTATTAATATTTTCCTCCATCAAATTTAAATCACTAAATATATCTAATGTTTCCGGATTGGAAACAAAATTATCTCTTTGTAAAATAAAATCTTCAGCATTTAAAAATGTGGGAGGATTGCTTAAAAGAGTATTCATTTTTTATAAAGAAAAAAATGATTTTTAAGCAATGTTTTGTGTTTGATTTAGATGAAACTTTAGTTTATGTGCGTGGAAAGGATATTTATGTTAGACCATATTCCCAATCGGTTTTACAAGCACTTAACAATATTAAAAGTAATATTTTAATACTATGGTCATCAGCAGACTTTACATATGTTCAAAATGTACTTATTTGTCTCAATTGGGGTCATTATTTTAAGAAAATTCTTACCAGAGATGAATGTGAAATTTCTTTTAAATTGTTTGGTGAAAATAAATCCTGTTCCTTTATAAAAAAATATTGAAAATGGAAAATGAGATTTACAATATAAAATATATTTTGATTGATGATTTAGCATTAAAAAATGAAACAAAAAATAGTTATGATTTAAAAATAAATATTGTACCTTATCAAAATCCTAATTCCAGTCCTGATCTACATTTATATAATGCTATTAAATGTTTTCTATAAACTTTGGTATTAACTTCTTTAATATAATAGGTTTATCATGTTTATCTGCAATAATAATTGTTGATAAATACTTAATCATAAATAATAATCTATCATTATTTTTAAATTTTATTAAAAGTAATAATACAATAAAAAATAACATTAAAAATGAAAATAGAATTTTCATATTATTATATTTTTATAATATTTTTGATAGTAACAATCTTTAAGCATTTTAACAGAAATTTTGAAATATTTAAATATAATGATGACTATGTATATTTTAGAGAATTGCCAATTGGAGTTTCTGGTGTCATTTATAATAGAATCGCATACATATATGATAGAGATTCGTTGACAGAATGTGGTGGAGAGTATGATTCAATATTTGAAATAAAAAGTGGCAATAAATTTGTCTCTAAATGTTTTATCTCAGAGAAAATAATAAAAAGTATTTTTGAAAATGTTCCACCGTTCTTAGGCAATATTAATTTCAATTTCCCCAATATTGTTGATCATTATTAATTTCTTATCAGGTATATAATGATAGTTAGTGTCCTTCAAAAAGTTTTTTGGTCTAGAATAAAGTAAATCTAGAAACCATATTAAATTTTCTTTATTGTTAACTATAAAATTTGAAATGGGAAAAAGTAAAATATTAAGTTTCTTGATACTTTTATGTTTTTCTAAAAATAATAGTAAGTTGTTAATGCTAAAGTTGTTGTTTGCATGAGTTAAACGTCCACAATTTGATACATCTATTACAGTCTGGTAAGAATTTTTCATATCCCTGGAATCCCAAAAATGGATGCTATACTCTGATAATTGTCTGAACAAGTCATCATAATAGAAAATTATATTTTTGTTAAATTTTGGCATCCAAATATTGACTTTGAATGGTAAAGAAAAATTTTCAATTTCTTTGTTTTTCATTGAATCTAAAGAAATTAAAAACGTATTTGTTTTTAAAATATATTTTTCCAAAGTGGATATAAAACTAAATACTTTTTTAATAACTTCTGTTTTATCAATTGGCAAACCAATTTTAGTGATTCTTTCATAAAACTCTACAGAATCTCGTTTTTTTCTATTATTATTTTTATAAAATTTATCAAAAATAGGTAATACATATGATAATAAAATTTCACCATTAGATAAAAAATTTTCATCAACACCAAGTATATATCGTCTATAGCTACAAGTGGCATTCAGAGAATTTAAATTTTCATATTCATAGTAAGGTTTGGAATTAAAAACAAACGCATAATCATTATCTGATGTGTTCTGTAAGACATAACTGAAAAAAGTATTGATAAAATCATTAAAATGTTCAATGAATACACCTCTATTTTCATAATAATTTTCAATTAATTCTAAAAATTGCTGAAAAAACATTTCAATAAAAAGTTTAAATTTTGGATTTATCCTCTTAGCAATGCCAGTAATTTTAATTCCTCCATTTGTAAGTTTCATTATGTAATTTTTCTTTTCAGCCAAAAAAATTATTGTAGTTGCTTCGTAATCTAAAGTTAAAGATATGGTCTCTAGATTTAACTTTTCTTTTATGTAGTTATTTAAAATATTTGCTATATCAATATTAAAATTTGGTTGTAAAATAAATAATGAGTCTGTATCCCCATAAATTACATTCATGTTTAGTTTTTTTTCTACAAAAGATTTGATTAAAGAATGAATTTTTCTTCCGTATGAAGTTACAAGTGCTGCACATGGGAGATCTCGCATCCGTCCTTTTGATGCCAATAGACCATAAATTGAATTAGCTATAAGCTTGTAAGCTTTGTTCAAATAAATATTTTTAGTTTTTTTTCTTTGTTTTATTAAATATTCTACTAAAACGGACAAAGGTGTTTTTAAAAACTCCTTTTTCAAAGTATAAAAATTTTCCATTTTATTAGTTCGTTTTAAAAATTCTTTAGCCAAAGGAGAACTGCAATTAAAATTATTAATTATATAATTAGAGCTTATGTTAAATTCTTGGATAATACTTGGATATAAAGATGTAAAGTCAACTACAGAAATTGATTTATTTACAAATATTGTTCTTTGAGCTTTTAGGACAGTTGCACCCCGGTATTGTTTTTTAACAACAGAATCAAACATATCACCCGAAAATATTTATGTTGATCAACTTTAGAAGGAATACACATACCCTGTGAGGGGTACATAACAGACATGAATTTGCTTATAACTTTTGATGTGGCTTTACTCATGTAATCTACAGTATCACAAAAACATACACTTACCAGAGGCATTAAATGGTGGATGATTCCTTTTTTTGCATATACTTCAACTGTTAATTCAGAATCAAATGTAACATAATCACATAATTGTTTTAGAAATTCTATATCAACATATTCATTTTCTGCATAGCATTGATTTAATTTCATAAATGATAAATCTAATTTGTTTTTGTTTAGTTCCACCTTAGCTACATTTTTTAATGAAAATGAATTATATTCATTTGAATGCATCCGTTTAAGATATATCATAACATCAATTATTTGAAAACGTTCACAACACACTAAAGGTGTTTTTATTCCCATTAACATTTTATTTATTTCTTCTGCAGTATAATAGTTAAGTGCTAATCCCAAAATGATCATTCTATTCAAAATAACAGGAAAATCAAATTCTAAAATATTATAACCGATTATGAATGATACATTTAACTCAACTTTAAAGAAATTGCATACTGCCTCTATTAGTTTCTTTTCTTCAAAATAAAATTTATAAATCCTTTTTTTATTTGTGTGATCTATACTTATATTTGAATTTGGTAATAGTAAGTAAACAATTTCTAATTCCTTTTCAAATACCCTATCACAAACAGTGCCTATAACAAAAGATATAGATACAATTTTTTCGTCAGGAGCTGCTCCATTAGGTATAATATTAGACTCTCTATTTTTTACAACTTCTATATCGAATGAACAAACTCTATGTTTGGGTAAAATATCAAATCCGTGTAACTCTTGTAAATCTTTCTTGAAGATTCCATAATAGAGAAAATCTTTGTTTTTACGCTTTTCATTTTCAAAATATCGTTGTAAAGAAGAGTTTGTAAAATTTATTTCAAATATATTAAATAACGATTTATTGAATGATAAAAACTTTTCTATGCCTGAAAGTTTATATTCATTACCAACATGAATGAATGCGGATAAACCTTTAAGACGATCAGTAAAAACTACATCTTCAATGGTAATTTGATGTTGTGTTCTTAAATTTGCCAAATTGTCATTATATGTAATTTTATATATGAATTGCCCTAGAAAATTATATACTTTTTCTTCAAAATCTTCTCTTTTGTTTTTATCAATTAATAACTGTAAATAATAGCAATTGTCTTGATTTAAAATTAATCTTCCACTTACATAATTACAATTATTGTCAAATCCAACATAATCACCTTCAGTATTTATCCATTTTGTGATGAAACAATCTCCCTCCTCAAACATACTGAATGAGTTTATAATAAAATATGTATCTTATATACAAATAAAAATGTTTAAAATTATTATATTATTTATTATTATCTTTGCAATTTTTATTTTAAACTATAATTCAATTAAAATAACATATCCACAAATCAATTCTAAAATATTTTGTGATGACTTTACTGGAACATGGAATGGTAAAGATTGCATTTGTAAACATCCTAGTTTCATAACAAATAATCATTATAACGGAAACTGTGACAAAATTGTTGATCCTAATTGTAAACAACTATTAAATTCTAGGGGTGAGTTATTAAATTTTAATAATCAAGATCCTTACATTGAAGGTATTTGTGATTGTGGTCAAAATTTATTTTATGATTATTTTACTCGGAAATGCATTTTGAGGAAATTAAATTCTCCACAAAAAATATTTCAAAACAACTGTGATGATGGTTTTTATTTTAATAATGAATATAAAACTTGTTTGAAAGAATTGTGTTTATGGGAATTATTTTAAATCCATTAATAAGAACTGATCAATCTGTTATTTCACCCAATATTTGTAAGTGTGATTTTGAAAATGGTTATATAACTATTCTTTTAGACAATGGTGTAGTTGGATGTACAAAAATACTTAGAGAAGGATCATGGTCAAAAAATCATATAATTTTTCTAGAAAAAAATAATAACGATTGGAAAATTTCACATTTATATCCATTATCAGCATTGAATGAAAGGTTTATGAATTATTTCAGTACTACTAATGAAGAAAATGGTGCTTACATGTTAGCTATAGAACAAGTTCATGGAAATTGGTTTAAAGATCTATTGACAAGAGGTGTTACAGTTGAACCTCAAAACATATTTGATAAAGCTATTGGATTTTATGATTCATCAACTAATAAATTAACTCTTCAAATAAAAAATGAATGAAAAATTAAAAACAATTCTTTTTATATTAATTTTACTATTGGTATATATTTTATTAAATAACATAATTATTGCGGGATTAAAATTGTATGTTAGCAAACAGTTAAGAGAAATTTTTCCAATGGATACAAGTAACAAAAATAATATTAAATTTAAATCCATCTATGATTATGATAATACTTTTACAATTGATAGTTTCAAATTAGCTAAACCGAAAAATATTATTGTAAATATAATGGATTGGGATGGTGATGGATTTAAAATATATATAAATAATAAATTGATAATTAGTAGAAAATGTTCGGAGGGATTTCATTATACTAGGAATGGTTGCTCAAATATAGCAGCATGTAAAAATAAAAAAGATAATGAATTAGTAATAGACAGTCAGAATAAAAATATAATCTATAAATGTAATGGATATAATGAAGTTAAAGATATAATTTCAAATTATATCATCAGACCTGAAATTGTTCACAAGCCAAAACAGCCTCTAAATAGAAAGATTTATGGTAATTGTGAATCACAAAAATCTGTCCCAATAAATATACCAAAGTCTTGGGTAATATCTGAAATGTATAAGCAATGTATAGATAATTATTGGAATTTCAAATTTTGTCCTAAAATTAAGGAAAATACAAACTATATGAATATTTTAAAAGAAATCAGAGATGTTTTAGATGATGGAATTGTATATAATGTGGAAAAGTTAAACATATCTGTGTTTGATGAAACCATTCAAACTTGTATTCCTTTTGATTATGAAAAACATTATAAAAATGGGAAAATCCCTTTACTATATAATGATATTTTTATGAAGGAACAAAGTCATGTTTTACCAATGGTAGTGTATGATTCAGTTTCAAAAACCAAAGAATCGATACAAAATGTATATAAAGATGATACTATTTATGATGAGCAGGATAAAAAAGAATGTAATTTACAATATCAAGAATATACAAATGGTATTGATGATTTTTTAGGAATACTGACAGTGGCATACTCCAATGTTATTCTTTCTTGCAGATATGGCAAACCTGTCAATAAACTAATTGTTGATCAAAATACAAATCCTGAGTTTTGGGGAAGAATTTATTTTGGTAAAAACTCTTATATTGACAATAACCATAAAATACATATATGTAAAAAATTTCTTCATACATTTATACCAACATGTGTAGAAGAAGAAGACTGTGCCAATGCAGATGGCTTATTACCCTTAAGAGGACCAACTATAGGTATTACAAAAGATTTAAATTTAAGTTTTTGTTCAAAAACGGGTAACTTGCAACACATACAACATAATGAAATAAAAGTAGATAAATTCTGTAAAACATCCAAAAATAATAGAGTTCATCCATATTATAGTATTCCTATTGATTGTAGGAATAAAAAAATCATAAGAGACATGTCCTATAGAGATATGTCTTTGAATACATTGAAAATAAAAAATGATTCAATATTTAAAAATGATATTAATGCATTAAATTTGTACTTTTTTCAGGGGATTGAGAACTCATGATTGTTTTTAAAACAACCTTTCTAGAATTGGGAAAAAATTTATCCTGACGTGGTTTCATAATAGATATTACCTGTTGTTCTTTGTCAAGCAAACATTCATATATAAAATTATTTATCAAATTATCTCGGGACATTAATATTTTATAACAAATACCATTTCTGTCAATCATTTTGTCTGATTGAAATTTTAAATCTACACTAGGTATAAATTTTTGTTTATATAGTCTATTACTACTTATATAAATACTGCCATCAATTTTAATATTATGTTTTATATAATCTGAATCAAAACTTTGGAAAAGGATGCCAGTTTTAGGTGATTGAAATTTACGAATATTCTTTGCTAAATTTTCAATAAATTCCATCCTCTCAATAGCATTAAAGTGCTTTGAATGGGCAAGATCAATAAAAATTAATCTTTTTCTATCAAACTCTGCAATAAATGTTATATTCTTTAAATAAAAACTGTATATACTTCCCCATTGTTTATAAAGATTTGGTTTTAAAACAAAACTAGTTGTATTACTTGTAAATATTTCATAGTTTGAATAAAAATTTACTAACCCTCTTTCTCCATCAATTTTGGGATATTGTTTCTTATTGAAAGGAGTAATGTTAGGGTCATGCAATACATTTTCTACTGAACATGTTAAATATTGTGTATCAATATTTAAACTGTAATCAAAGGCAGTTTTTAAATATAAACTTTTTAAATTACTATTCATATTCAAGGGGTTTTCAAGTTCTAATATACAATAATTTTTAAGACTATTGATATTTATTTCAACACTCTCTAATGTATAAAAAATCAAATTTTCCTTTCTAATGTATACAGTTTTTCTCATCAAGACGCCATTTATAATGATGTCATATAATAGTGAAATGGGTATAGGTTCTTCTTGTGATTCATAACAAATTTCCAAAGTAATCTTATCAAACAATATGGCTTTAGTGTTTAATAAAGTTTTCTTTTCTATACGTGGTTTATCTGAATTTATAAATACTCTTAAGTTATTCCAATAAATTAAAAAATAAGTTTCAATTGGTTTATAAAAATGGAGTTTTTTTATTATTTCGATTGTCAAAGGACCTCGCCGTCGAATTTCAAACTCATGATTCATAGCGTTGTGATAAATATCCCCTTAAATATCTAGTAATAAATCCTTTTATATTCATTGTATTGGAAAGTTGAAAATAAAATAAATAACAATAATGCAAATAATATTGTTTTTTTTATTTTAATATTTCTATTAGTTGTAAATTTTTTATTACATCTTAAACATCTAAATATTTTAAAATACATATCAAGGTTATTTTTATCTACCATCCATAAATTAATTTCCCTAAAACAGTTAACATTATTAACTAATGCTGGCACTATTATTCTCTTTCTATTTTTAAGAATAAAATCTTTTTTCATTGGCATACACGCTGAGATATATAACCAATGTTGATATTTCAATATTTTTAGACATTCCTCACTCAAATGTTGTAAATTATGTTTGATAAAATAGAATTCATAAAATAAAGTTTTTCTGTTTATAATTTTATTCTTTTCAATATGTTTTATGAGAAACCTTTCAGGTGTTGGCCATCTTAATGCTCTAAAATATGTTACTTTAGTCTTTAAATTTAAATATAATGGGATTATTTCTAGTAATATTATTGAGTCTAACTGCATAAATTGCATTTAAAATAAAAAACGATGAGAATATTTTGTTTAAAATGTAAAAAATATACAAAATCTGAAAATATTAAAAAAGTTGTTCTATATATAAGAGGGTATAAGAGAACACAGTTGAAAGCTCGTTGTTGTATATGTAACTGTAAGAAGTGCAAATTCCTTTCAAATGATGAGTGAATCAGAAGATTTCTACGACTATTCTAGCTATTGTAGCTCTGAAAGTGACAGTGATGATCAATATTATAGAGAATACGTCTTAAATCATGTAAAAATGGCATTTGATAAATTTAAAACAATTGAAAATGAATTTTTAAGAACATTTATTATAATTTGGTATCTATTGGATGTATTTCCATATTACCTCTTAGTATACTTGAATTTTTCTTAGAATCTGATTTTTTCTCTGAATTAATCACTGAATATGACAATAATCACTATAAAAGTGATTGTTGTTATTATTATAGATTTTATAATATAAAGACCAATCTGACAGAAACACTTAAAATGGAAAAGAAACTATCAAAGTTTTTAAAATCTTCTTTGGATATTAGTTTTTTACCAAGAATCCAAGAAATGATTTGGCAATTTAAAAATAAGAAGCATATTTGTAGAACATCAATTGTATCAACGTTTAACCTATTATCACGCATAATCAATTTGGAGTAGTATTTCAAATTGAGAGTTAAGAAATATTTAAATACAAGATGATTTATATTTAACTTACCATTATAGATGATACTACAAACTGGGCATTAAGAAATATTTGAATAAAGGACGAGGTATAATACTTTCTACAGTTTTATAATAATTATGATCCTCATGTTTCATATATGAATTATTAAATATAACACTACAGTATAAATGTAACATGGCATGTAAAACAGTGTATATCATGTGGGTGATAAAAAATTCAACTTCTACTGCTTTATTTTGAGATGTGGTAATATAATCATTATTATATAAGATTTCTGATCTATATCGGTTATCTATTAAACTTAATAGTTCTCTAGAGTTGTAAAAAAAACTACAGCATTTTTTATAATTGTTGGTATAATATATTCATTTGTATATTTTTTTCTTTTTGATTCGAAAAGAATTTTTATTTTCAAATCACTTTCATAGGTCACATTGATAAAAGAAACTTGTCCAATTTTTTCAATGTTTGGGATTATAAAAAGATGTTTACTTATTAAGGAAAAAATCTTTTTTAAATCTATAATATAATTGTTATTATTATACTCTTCAGAATTTTTTAAATTATTCATTATTGCAGTCATTCCTTCTGTCCACTTTTTTATAATATTAATATCAGTTTTCTCTTCTAAATCTATGAATGATTTTACATGCCTACTTGGTTCTGATACTAAAAAAATTAAAAAAGACTTTATTTCACCAAGTGTAACATATACATCTTTTATCATTTGTTCATTAGATATTTTATCCTCTGAATCATGGCTTTCAATATTTTCCTCGTTTATTGTCATATCTTCACTATTATTTTATTTTAATGGAACCTGCTTTAAGAAATTAAACCATAATGTTGGATTTGTTGTTTTTATTTTACTTTTATTAATATCATATAATCTCTTGACGTCTTGTTTTGGTACATTTGAAGCTGCACAAAACTGTTGCCATTGATTGTACACATTTTTGCTATTCATATTTTTTTTATATATATAAAAAAGGATGGAAAACACTGATGGATTTAATACTCCTATTTATTGTATTAAATGTACAAATTTTACCGCCAATAAAGAGCCAATGGTAGTTAAACGTGAAACACATCATTTGAAGGCATTGTGTGTTAAGTGTAATTCAAAAAAGAATAAGTTTCTAAAAAGGAATCGTCATGTTACAACCAAAGAAAACATCATTGAATCAAAACCTGATATTATTGACTCTAACCCCCCTGAACAATCTGATGAGCTTTCCTAAGAAGATATGCCATACAGGAATTGTGTGTAAAAAAACTCTGTTTGAATTGTAAATAATTGCAAAGGATGAAACAACATTTAAAATTGCCGGATTATCATCATCTAACCAAAATGATTCATATGCATATTCTGAGTATATTTTTGATGAAGGATGTATTAAATTTATTAATTTTAATGTTTTAAAATTTCTATTTTTTTTCCAAATCTCAAAAATATACTCAAAATCTATATATCTATAGAAAATATAACTATTCCGATCTATTTGGTTTTTCAATAAAATTATATTACAATTCTGTATGCAGATTTCGTATTCTTTCTTCAAGTCATTCTGTAAAAGAAGTTCTTTTTTATCCATTTAAGCGTATCTTATATATTTAGATAAATCAAATTTTATTTCGCAAACTCTTTCAAAACTACACATCCACCTTTTATTTACTTTTCTGCAATCAAGTATTTTGGTATAATATTTAATTATGTGTCTTTTGATCGAGGAATCTTGAACAGTAGTAGATGGACACTGAACCCTAAAAGCTTTGATTGCAATATTAATAGGTTCATAAACTTTAGTATCAATAGATTTTATATAGTCAAAATGTTTTTCCATTTCAATTTGATGTAATTTAATTTCTTTTAGCGAATTTCCCTATAGGGAATACGCTATTACGGTAGTAGCCATGGTAAGACCTAAGCCCGGGACCACTTTACTTTTTCATTTTGAGGTCCCCAGAAGCCAAAAACACCATTCGTTCATTTTCATATATATGTATATATATATATATATATATATATATATATCTATATATATATATATGTGTCCGTGGTACCGATAACTTTTGAAGGGAACCTCCGATTTTGATGAAATTTGGTATGAAGGTGTAAGACCAGGTCTATTTTCATGAGTTCGCAAACCAGCATTGTCGGGTTATGGGAACGGGGTTTTATGGGGTTTCAAAGGGGTCAAAAATGGGTTTTTGGCATTTTTTGACCTCAATTTTCAAAATTCATCAATTTTAACTGAAACCATTTAAAAGAGCTTAAAAAAACAAACAATTTGGTATTTTGAATTTTTATCATAGCATAACTGGTTACGGGGAAAATCCAAAAATGTGTTTTCCATGTTATTCTTATGGGAAATCAAGAAAACCCTATATCTTGCTTATTTATCGACATAACTTAATCAAATTTGGTATGTAAATTATCTAGATAGGGCTTTACTTATGATTGCTTACAAAACCCATATGGCGGCAAACCTACATACTCACCCCCATGGGGTTTATGGGGAAAACACAAAATTGCCAGAGCTTGATACACTTTTGTGTTTACATTCACCAATTATTGATTAACTTAGATTTTCTAACAACACCCCATGGCAGCAAACCTACATATTCGATCCTATGGTGTTTTTATGGGGAAAGTAAATAATCCGAAATTCCATTGGAAATTCGCTGAGTACGCAGGTCTGCTGCGACGGGGGTATTTGATTTTTTTTATTTGATGTAATTTTTATTTTCTTTTGTGGCTTTTCACAAGAATCACTCAACACTAGGGAATGTTCTGATGCATTGTCACTATCAAAATCCATCTTGGTAATGTATGAATCCTTTGAATAACCTGTTCTATTTATATGCTTAATAATTGTTTTTTGTAAATAGATATTGCTATAACTTTTGTTATAATATAAATAAATAATTTTTATTTTCAATTTTTTACAAATGTTTGCTTTGATAAGATCACGATTTATTACAGTTAAATAATTAAAATGATAGGGACCCAAAAGTTCAAAAGCTAATTTTAATTTTGGTATGTATATATCCAATTCAAATAAAAAACCACAAATCTTTTGATTTATTCTTATTGGGTGTAAATGTCTAGGGAGAAACTTGAAGATTTTTCTGTAAATAAAAAGTTCCCACTTTGAATTAAATTTTAAATTTCCCAATTTAATTTTTTTTGATTCTATAATTTTTTTCATTTTTATTCAAGAACTTATCTGTTATGTTCATTTAAAAATAGGAGCTCGAGATAGGTAATATAACATATTGTTTCTTAAACCAATATCATATGGATTACATTTATTTAATATCAATGGTAAAAAATCTATAACAATTGTTGGATAAGTGATATTGTTATTAAAATAATTATTTGCTTCAATAAAGTCCTGAAAATTTTCATTAACCATACTATATTTTAAAACTAAATTTATATCATCAATAGTGATATCTTTTATAAATAATTTGAGATCGTGATTTAATATTAACTCTTGTCTATTCATCCAAATTCCTTTTTCTAAAGATGATGAACAAACATCCTCTAAAAATATTTTTTTTGTAATATTTGGCCAAGCTGATTTTAAAATTTGTATTTGTTGATTTAATACATCATCATTTTTAATATTTGCATAAAATTCTAGTGGGCTTTTATTGTAAACACATCTAACAACATTATTATTTGTGTATGCAAGCAGTTCTAGTATTAAATTCATTTTTATTCAAATTATAAATAAAATAAATGTTGTTAACATATATGTCAGTTATATTTATAATATGTTTTTCTGTATATTTAGTATATTATGTAAGGAAAAAGAAAAATGATAATGATGAAATTGTATATAAATCTGATAATTTTGAACAGTTTGAAAATCTTTTGAAAAATCCCACAGAAAACATAGGTAAAATATTAGAGTTGCTCGAATCACTTACAGATCTATATGAAAATTTGAAAATCCCTCCAGAAAGTCTATTGGCTATAAAATCTAAATTGGATCTAATTGAAAGTTCTATCAATAAACTAGAAAATTCGGAATTGACTAGAATTATAACAGAAATAAAAACGGATTTGCAAAGGTGTGATATAAACATTTTAGAAAAAATATTATTATTAGAACAACATTTTGAATCATTAAAGATGACAGTTCCAGAAATCCCTGAACTGAAAACATCAATAATATCTGTGGAAACTTTATTGAATGAAATGAAAAGTAATATTAATGAAATTCATTTGATTATCCAAAATATTAAACAAATTGATATATCAGATATTAAACATGTATTAAATAATATACCCGACATATTATCAATAAGCAGGGAAATGAAAGTTATTATGGATAGTTTAGAAAATCATATTAGTGAAGATATGAAAAATAAGTTGACAAAACTTGTCGAAGATTATTCAAAGGAATTAACAAATGTAATACAATGTATTGACAAAACCAATAATAATTTACAAACTATAAAACAACATACTGAAAAAATTAGTGAAATATTAACAATTTCAAATAATTTAGATAGCAAATTACAAACAGTTCAAACAGATCTATCATTCAATAAGAGTTTATTAAATAAATTGGAACCCATTTTAAATCAGATCGATAATAAAGTAAAAGAATTAGATCCACTAAAAGAAATCAAAACTGATATTGTCAATTTACAAGGAGTGTTTCGTAGAGTGTTAGATGTTTTACGACCTGGAGCACGTAATTTACTACATGATGGAGTTATTATTATAAAAAATGTAAATTCTAATACAGAGTATACCATTACACTGAAAAATGGTCTTTACAATATATTGGACTTAAAAAATAATATTCAACAACATTTACAATTAGACAAGGACCAATTTAAAATTATAGAAGTAGATAATAAAATTGAAATAGAGTATTCTCATCCTTTTCATATTGATAATCACTTACGTGATTTACTTGGGCTTAATAGAGTTAACAACCAGGTATTTGAGAAACAATATAAAGCTCAAAATCCTCACAATTTCAATCATGTTATATTGGAAACAATAATGCATAGAATAAGTGTTGAAGCTATTGCTAGAAAATTGAAAAGTGCTTTTCAAAATCAAATTAATATAATAAATAAAATTCCAACGGAAATGTATAATATTTCTAATAGGTTACACAATATGCCTTTAAAATCTGACTTGGAGCAAATCGCTTTACCGAAACCTTTTATTGAAGCTGGCAAACATTTTCAAGATAACTATCATATCAGTGATCTATATACGATGGTAAACTTTTTTGGTAGTTTTACTAAGTTTAATGAGGATATAAAATCATATTTCAATATACCGCAGACAACAACATTAGAACTGCCCACCTTATTAGGAGCCTTGAACACTAAATTTATGATAGAAATAAATAAAATATCAGATCAAATCAGTACAAAGATAAAAAATGAATTATATAATGATATTTTAACTAAAACTGATTTTTTCAATCAATACAGTATATTGATAAATAATTTACATATGGAATTGATGCGTTTTGAAAATACAATTACTAAAACTATTGATGATAAAATTAATGATTTAAAAACTCTTATACAATCTAATTGAAAATATTTGTTCCAGATAGTGCAGGTAAATTAAACATGTTACGACTCCGTGAATAAATAATCCCATCTTCCTCATCAACAATTCGTAAAATTTTTCTTTGTACATCTTCATACATAATTGATTTGAGAATTTCATTTTTTTCCAGTGTTGCATTTCTAGTAATTGGAGAAATATCACTTTTAGGAAATATTGCAAGTGCCAAGAGGATTAAAGTATAATTTATCTCGTTTGATTCGATTCTATTTAAAAGATTTGATATATTAATCATAGAACAGAGGGGTCCCATGATTCTTAGATAATTATGAATATCAGTACAATACTCGATACAACATTCAGGAAACTGCTCAAACCACATGCATAGCCATGGAATTTGTTTTGTTTGAGTTTTTTTTAAATTGACATAATATTGGATTTGGTTCCCCTTCAAATTTTACAACCACAATATTTTTTGGTTTTAACAAGTCAATAAAATCACTTAATTGTCTATACAAATTTATATCACGCAATTCATGCTCATTGTAATAGTCAGATCTTTCAGTTTTTAAAATATGTACAGAATCTAATTTTTCTTGTGTCGGTACATTCTGATATTTTTTTATCATATTTATTGTAATATTAGTTCTTCCAATAGGAAAACCACACATTTTACTTATTACTTGGTTAATTTCATTATTTATCATTTTATTAAATTCTTCTTCCCCATATAACTGAACACCTATTAAATATAATTTGTCGCTTATATTGACAATTTTGTTGTTATCTTCCATCACTTTTTAGCAGAAAACGTCGAATGTTATAAGATACTTCCACTAATTTTACTATATATTCCTTTTTGCATTCAAGTTTAATTTTTAACATTTGTTTTTCTAATTTACGAGGTATTTTCAAAATTCTTTCATCATTTATAGCCCATAAAGGTGAATTATTCATATGATCTCTTACAATAGAAGATTTGATTTTCTTAAAACTTTGAACATTTGAGTTTAAGGGAAGATTGTCATAACTGTCTAATATTATAGGTTTTATTTTATACCTTTTAAACGAAGAAATCATTATATCAAATAACTCATCAATATCCCAATCATGATTTTTTTGTATTTCAATGTCATTAATAATATTGAAATCATTAAAATTTACCACTCTATTGTAACGGAATAAAACAAAATTATTGGGAATTAAAGGTGGTAATATTTCAAGTTTATAATTTAAAAGGTGTAAAATTTGCTTTTTAAATATAACAATCTTTTCTAGCATTTAAAAAAAAATATGATAGATATTAATGTACAATCTTATTATATACGGTGTTTGGTAGATCAGATAAACCCTGAATGGATTGAGAATTGTAATTTTGTTAGTTTATATAGTAATAAAAACAAGAATTACATAGCCACATTATATATTACAGATGATGGTAAAAAAATACTTTACATAACAAATAAAATTTTTGTCTTAAATGAAAATGATGGCAAACCATGGAGTCAAAAGTATGATAAATATTTAAAACAATTTTTTCCCAATGAACTAACAATTACTAAATTCTCTTATAGTGGTTTATATTTTAATGAATTCAAACATAACCACAGCTTAATAACTCTTTCTGAATATGTAAAATTAGAGCCTTATAACTCAAAAATTATTTGTGATTTCTTAGATAAATTAGTATTTATTTTGAAATACCATTTAAGTGTTTTTTGTTTTTCAGAAAACCTTTTCTTGGTTGATAGAATAAATGAGGAAATATTGTTACCCTCATATAATTATATAATCTCAATTGCTCATCCTATTCCTGAAAATTTATTTTTTATATTCAAAGATAAATTGCATCCCCTTATTTTGAAACAAATCAAAGCTTTAAGAACTAAAAATAATATTGCCAATACTGGAATGCACAATCCATCCAAAATGAAACAAATTTGTATTCGTTTGATAGAGAGAAATGCTGTTACAGATCGTGTCTATATTATGAGCTCGATATTGTATTATTTTGCAACTGTAGGTACTTTGTGGAAGTTACAAAAACATTGGTCTTTAGGTACTAAAAAGAATCAAAAATGTGTTGGTTTATGTGCACTTACTAAAAATCATACAAATTCATACCTAAAAGATACTATACATAATTATGTTTGTATGGAAATCATAAATAATATACCAAATAATTTAAGAAAATCAAATTCTTTGTATAATGATTTTGTAAAATATGTTATTGAATTACAACAATATTTAACAAATTTAAATTAACTGTGCTGATATTAGTGGCAAAATAGTTTTTAATATATAGTTTACTAATTCAGAAAAAGAATTGTCAGTTTTCATAAAATAGAATAGAACTTCATCTGTAAGATTATTTATTTTAAAATATTTATTTTTTTCTTGTAAATTCAACATGTACTTTTTATATGGATCTATGAAATTAAAAATTACCATTATATCATTTTTCATTTCTTTATAAAGATTTTTCTTCAATTCTGTAGTAACATTACGAATGCCAATATTTTCAATATTAAAATTTGCTAAATTTTTTGTACCAGTAATATTTTTTATTGGTTTAGCAATACGTAAACTTGACAGACTTAATCCAAATATAATAATATAAATATACAGCTCTGGTTTTTTATAAAAATTAAATACTTTTCGCATATAAGAGAGGATCACATCAAATTCTTGATCTTTAAAAATATTAAATTGAAAAAATAAATACTGCAGAATATTTAAACACTCTTCTCGACTACAAATATTATTAGCATTTTTTACTTTCATCTGGAATCTGTACCATCCATAGTTGTCATCTCTATTAAACTTAGCTCTGTTAAATAATAATTTTGCCTTATTATCTAAATCCTTTGAAATATTGAAAGGTATTGGTGTTGGCATTATAGATGAAACTGCCAATGCACACATGCATGGTAAAAGAGCTGTGTAGTTATTAGTTGAAGATCCAGTATCTTGTAAGAATTGAATGAATATTATATTACTGGCTATAATACAGTCAATGCTCTTATCAGATGCTTCCCAAACACAAATGTACCTCATCAAATTATTTGTTAGTAAAAAAACATCTCGAGGATGCATTTCTTGAATTTGCTCCCAAGGTGGGATATTTATAGCATACTTTTCTAATATTATATCAAACCAATTTATTTTATTAATATTATTATTAAAATCGAACAAGTTAACTGAATCTGAAAAACATTTTTTATTGTCTTCTGAGATTTCATTGATGTTTAAATTTTCAAAGATTTGTTCAATTTGTAATTGATTAAAAGGTCTAAAATCTATATCGTTAATGCCATTTAATTTTCCGATAATTAATCTAATCCAAGAATAAAGGTGTTTTAATGATGTAAAATTAGATTTAATATTCGAATGTACAAATGTATCCAAATTTTTCGGCATCAAAAGCACAGTGGGTACAATCTGTTTTTCATGAGACATTGAAGCTATCCGTATGATATGTTCTTCGTTGAGTCTGTACAATAATTGACTATAATCAATAAAATATATTATTTCATCAGTATAAATATTTTTGAATATGTAGGAAGTATCATTTTCTGTAATACTTACGGGATTATCATTAAACTTATAAACACCTTGTTCAAACTTTAAACCACAATTCATCGTAAATGAGGATTGACTCGCATCTGTTCTTTATTTATATAAAAAATATGCTACGCTTTAAACCCCAAAATTCTAAAACTACAGATTTAAATACAATTTTAAAAAGAAAATTTGTTTATAAATTATTTGCAAAATGTCTCTTATACATAAGTTGTATTACGATATCATGTTATTGTCTGTTGGATTATTCAGAATATAGCTTTCATACCATTAAATATTTATTATTATACTCATCCGTCATCTCTCAACTATTATGTCTTGCCATTATGTCTTAAATGAGTAGATATATCTTTTGGTTTTAAATTTTTAATTAACATTCTCCACTTATCATAAGATGGCAGTAATGTTAAGTGATTGTCAGGTAATTCACATCCAAAACTGTAATATTTTATGGAATCTTTAACAGAAACCATTTTTAAACGAACTATTTGACATAACACCTCAAATGATAATCCGGTTATTACGATAGATTTTGTTGATTTAATATTTAACACTGACCAAAGTGTAAGAAATCTTTCTATCGATACTTTAAAATTACACTTTTTTCCAAAATCATATATCAATAGAATTTGATTTTTTGTACCAGAAATTATAGGACATTCATAATCATTTCCACAAAAAATACATAGTAAAATAAAAATCTCTTATAACATATTGAGTTTGCACTTAACCAATTGTTTAAAGAACTAGAAGTAATACATTGCAAACCAATAATAGGCAAACTTATTAATATTAAAATATTTATATTTCTCAGTGAATTGAGAGATATAAAAATGTCCGTATCGGCGGTTACTGTAACTTTTGTTATGGAATCTGAATTAGGGGATTGTAAAATTGATTTTACAATCTTAATATCTGCTTCACCAGGTTCATCTGTAGATGATAAATGGACATCTTCACATTCAAAACAAATTTTATCTACAATATTCTCAGCAATATGAGAAATTATTTGATTTCTGGTGTTACGATCCGTAATCAAACCAAGTCCAAATGGTGTTCTATTATTAGCAAGTGCTCTTTTGATATTTTCATCTCTCTTTTTTTGTAAATTTTGGGGCCTTGCCATCAAAAAATAAATGTATAGATGTTACATTCAAATTTAAATTTGTAATAACTTTTTTAAAATTTAATATATTTTCTACCATCAAATTTAATAAGACATTGGAGTTTTCAACTATAGTATTTGAGGCTATAGTGTAAGATATTTGATATAATAATCCTGTACAATCAAAATATATTATACTGTTTTTATTATTTTCTGTGTTGTAACTTTGTATTGGATATATCACATGGTCACTAAAAATATATTTATGCAAATATGTAAAACCCATTAATAAAAAACTATGACCACAAAATATAATTCAAATTTTCTTGGAATGGATTTTACTACACCTCTAAGAAGTAGTTCACCGTTCACTAATATAATACTTCTACTGCTGTGGTTTATATTTTCATACATTGCCACAAAAATTGTAAAATATATAGATGGAGAATTTTAAATTTTAAATAAAAATGTTTATAAGCGATGAGGATATTAATAATTTACTAATTCTTGAAGAGATAGATGATTTTTTACAGCATATTTCAGAAAAAGAAATTGATAAGAAAATTATTATAAATATCATGCTCATAGTATTTATAAATACAAACAGTTATTCTTCAGATTGGGTCAAAGAGATTATTTCAATTATTGAAAATGATGATTTAAATATTAAAATGTTGGCACCAACATTGAAGAGCTTTGACAAAATCGAAACAATTTACAATGGAATAATAAAGAAAATTTACATTTTAAATGAGAATAAAAAAATACAACTGAATGAACATTTCATAACATATGAAATGTTTAATGAATATTTAGATGCTCTTTATGAATGGTTTAGAGATAATATTGAAATTAATCAAAGTCATCCTTAACAGAGAAACTTACATTTATTCCCACTAGCGATAACATGTCCAAAACTCTGGCAGCTGACATTGAAAGTGGAATACATATTTTTTCACCCTTATAATTCTCTAATATCACATTTGTAGAATCGCTTAAATCGTACATTTCTTCAATAAAACTATTCAAACCAAGAGCAACTAAAACCTCACGTTCACTTTCAGATAGCCCAAAAGCATGATTATTGCTGTTGCTATATTTTTGATAAGTTACTTCAGGTTGTCCAGTTAAGCTTGATGTAGGTGTTGAACCTATTTCTGCACTATGAATTAAACTATATGGATTCTGTTTTCCCATTAATACTACAAATCCTTCATATACAATTGCTTTTGTAGGGTGGTTGTCTTTATCATTCAAATAAAATTTTTTAGAAATTGGATCACTTACAAAGTAGTCCTTTTTACTATTTAAAACTTGTAACTTGTCATAAGGTGTAAATTGAAAACATTCATTGTAAATTGCTGAAATTTCAGGAGTAAAAAGAAAATTAAATGCCAATCTTTTTAGTGAGAAAGGGTGTTGAATTATATCAATATCAATATTTGCAACATCATCTATAGACATCGTGTTATGCAGCTTTGGCATATACTCTGCTTTGAGTATATGTCCAACAATTGATTTTTGTGCACCATTTAATATAAAAAGTTTTGTCCCTAAACAACCATCCTGTTGGTATGAAATGGAAATATCACAGTATAAATTTGATTTATCATCATAATTAAGTTGAATTTGATTAAGGTATACTCTCTTTGTTTTTATTAAATCTAAATTTGGAGCCCATAACAAATTTTGTATTTCTTTATTGAGAGGATCGGGATTAATAGCTAAATGTTTACCTAAATGGATTATGTCACTTTTAAATTTTAATAAAACCAAATTTGGCTTTATTAAAATAGGAAATTTTTTTATTAATACTTGGATAAGAGAAACATTTTGCAGATGCAAAGTTGCAGTCACAATATTATTTGTGGAGAGAAGTTTCTTTTTATAAATAGAATTGGCATTTAAAACACAAGAATCTTCTATATTGTGTTCAACGGGAAGTATTAGAATATTTGCCTTAATACAATAAAAGGGAACTCCTTTGATTAATTGGTATTTATTTTGTTTCAATAATAACCTTTCATTATTTAGAAAAGGCCAAGCGGATATTCCACTAACACATTGTTTGATTGCATGTGTAATCATTGTATTTCTCACTAGATTATTAGAGTTGAGATTAAAAATTAAAAGAGAAGTTGGGCCATGCAAATTACAATCTTCTGATATTATATTACTCATCAATTTTTCAGATCGTGAAACTTCCATAGCAGAATAAGCATATCCGTTGGGTAGTATTTTATACATTGTCAATGGAAGTGAGTATATTACATACAATCTATGACTTATATGATAAATTTCAATGCAAGGATACATGGCTTTTAATAATTGTTGCAGATATGTAACCCATTCTTCAATATGCATTTTTTTTGGTGCATGTTTATAAATACTTTGATTAATAATTACAAACCATTGATTGTTTAACTTGTCATGATCTGAAACTGAATTCAATGAAATGTGTCTACTCAAAGTAGTTTCAATACATTCCTGTGGCATACAATCCATTTCTGATGAAATTATAATTCCTATAACAGATTCCAATCCACTGATACCCGGTGAATTTTCACTTGATGATGTTATATCTATAAACCCAATATCTTCCATTTTAAAGTCAATTGGTATTTTCTTTGAGTATAATGTTGTCAAAATATCCAACTGTAAAGTTTTTGAGTAACTTGTAATATCTAATTTTGTTAATGTTTTATATCTACCAATATTATTACTATAAAATTTAGGATTGATACTAGGAGAGTCCAAGCTATCTTGCAAATTAAAAATAGTATTTCTGCCAATAACAGCATCGATAGCACCCATATTAACACGTTTAGTTTGAGTTATATTTATTTGTTTTATAAACAAATTTTTTTTAGGGAGCTTTAAAACCTTTTGAACTTCAACTAATGTTTGTTTTAACATTTCAGTAAATATGTAGCCACCATGAAATATTTTTCTATTTCCAATACAAGTTCCTAATAATTGTTTAATTTCATTGAAATCATGTAATATTAAACAGTTTTCAGGTGTAATTACAATATTTGGTTTCTTTTTATACAACAATATACCGCCCTTCTTTTTTAGGTAAACTACCTTTTCATA